>JAOVVI020001816.1:0-22896 GCA_028571085.2 Nepenthes alata
AATATTACGCATATACCATCACATGATTAAAATTTGATGAATTTGGCCTAGTTTTTTATTTTAATTAAGAAAATAAAAGAGTATAATGTTTTTTTTTTTCCCACTCTTTGGTACAAGGTAATTGAAGGCACTATTTTTTTTTTTGCCCCTTTTGATTGGTAGACACGCTGTTGTTGGAGGCTGTCTGGCCCAATGTTGCTCCGGGAATAGGGCTAGGCGAAGGAGTAAAGACTCGAGACCGGTTTTAGAGAGCTGAGAGGAAGCATCTTCTTCCGCTGTTGGGATTTTACGGGGTCTGGCACTGACAGAGCTTAATCAAGTCAGAGCATGCGCACGTTGGCGGGAGAGCTCTCTCCTGTAAATCTCAACTCTTTCCTTTTGTCTTTTTTGACGTAAAGCTAAATCCCTATCATCTTCTAGTTCTCCTTTCTGTAAGAATTCGAGTATGTTGATTTTGGGTGGTTTTCCTTATTTTACTAGTAGAATGAACGTTGTATTAAATTTTACTTTCCCTCATTTAGTTATCTTCCGTTTGCGTTTGACATTCCTGCTTCAGTATAAAACACCTAGGTTTTTCGCTGGTTTGATGTAATTTTATGCTTTTTGTTTGACGTTCTTTTCTGTTTGTGAAGTATTTGTGCAGGAGGCCCAGAAATTTCCAGTCTCGTAATTTCTGTTCTTCCAAGACAAAAGGTAGAAAATCGTTGCCATCTGTTATTACAGATTTTTGCTGCTATCTTATTTTATACCAAAAACAACTGTTTCGAAGTTCTTTAAAGGGAGCGAGAGAAGTTAGAAGAGATTATGACGAAAAAAAACTTCTCTAGCTTACGTTTTTTCAATGCTATGTTTTTGGGCTTAATTTGAATTTCTAGATGAGTTGTCTGTTGAAGAAGAGGCTGAAAGGAAAATTGGATGGCTTCTTAAGCTTATCTTTGCTGGGACTGCGGTAGCTGTTGGTTATCAATTCTTTCCATACATGGGTATATGGTCTCTTTTGTAATGAAGAATCACCTTGTTCATGTTGTAAGAATGGGCATCGTCTAGATTTCCCTGAGAAATATGAGCTGTTTTCAGGAGATAATATAATGCAACAGTCTGTCGCACTTTTGCAAGTCAAGGATCCCTTGTTTAAAAGAATGGGAGCATCTAGATTAGCCCGTCTTGCTACAGATGGTAATTCTAAATTCTTATAAGATTTTATTCATGGTTATTTCCACATACACCTTTATGATTGTCATTGTAATGTTGTTAACTATATTAGCTTGCTCCATGGATAATAAGTATGAGACTATTTTCTTGACCTAGCATCCTTTTTGGATGGAAATGGGGTTGATCTCCCTCACTTTTCTTATCTAGGATACCAAATCCCCTCCAAGACTTTTTAGTGGCCACCTTGGCACGTCAAACTTCTTGGGAAAGCATCCTTCTTGTGGGTAATATCTAGTATGTTTCTGTGGTTGGTGGATTTTAAAATTGTTCTGATGCTAAAAGAGATGCAGAAGATTGTCAAAACATATTTAAATCATGGAAAGCATACTCCTTGATTTTCATGCCTTTGGGGCTTTGGAAGTTGGCATATTCTTCGCTTGCTGTTGTTTGAACTTCCTTGTGAGTGCATCTGATGGATGCATGGAGATGTAGATGAGAATAAATGAGAACATAAAGGTATTTTGGCTTTCCATGATTTGGATTGGAGTTGGAGCTTTTGAATTTTCAAGTTCAAGAAGCCTTTGCTCAATGCCATGTATTTTGAAGAGGGAAATTGGTCAAGGTATTTTGCATGCCTGGGTATATATTTCCTTATAGTGTTCTTTTTCTTTTGCAAAGAGGAGAAATGAAAGAGGATATGAATCTCTTATGTTGTTATAGTTATCACATTTAGCCACCTGCCATTATCAAAACATTAATCTCTTGCAGGATGACTCTCTCCCAAGTATTTGAAGTGCTGGAACTAGCAGTGCACGACTCAAGTGCAACGGAGAAAGTAACACAAAGGGGAAAATACTGCCATTTGTATCATTTCTTGACATGAACCTGAAAAGAATCAATAGAAAAAAAAAAGAATTGCAATTTGTTGAGCACCTAGGTCCTTCTTGAAGTATCATGCTCTGTTTTTTTTTTTTTAAAACCTAATCCTTGTATAGTTGAAAGAGGCTGACCTCCTTCCTTTTCTTACTAAGCCTCCTTTTTCCTCGGTCCTCAGATAGAAAATGTAGAAAGTAATCAGCTGCTGAATTTTATACCTAAAAGCTTGTAGGTTTGGTTTACAGATGGATACGGGCGAACTTGAAGCATTATTTGACATATGCATGTGCTTTGATTTTTTTTTCTTTTTTATTAAAGATGAAAAAAGGAAGAAAATTGTGGAGATGGGTGGAGCTCAAGAGCTTGTGAGCATGTTGGAGGCTGCAAAGGATGACCGAACAACAAAGGAAGCTTTGAAGGCTCTTGTTGCACTCTCAGCCTCAGGTCAGATTTAGTTATTTGCACACTGTAACTAGCGTGTATATTGTAGTTATTTGCACACTGAATTTTCACTGAATTATTTATTTCAAAACAGAGTATTAATTCTATGCCCAAGGTTGTGGCATGCTTATTGTTAAGCTCATGCAATCCCTCTTTGGATAAACCGGTTTGAAAATTGTTACTATATTCCTTTCAATAGTTATGTTTGGTTGTTGCTGAATTGATAAACCTTCCCATTAACTGGCAGCTGAAAGGAAAATCAATTTCATGAGGGTGTTGTTTTTTAAAGATTGGTAAATAAGAAAATATTATTTCTTAAGAGTGCTGATAATGCTCATAAAAGCCTCACTAGCAAAATTCTAACTGCCAAATGCAAGACATCTGAGAAATCATCAAAGCAAAGAAGAGATATAGCTGATGCATATTTCATCCAAGTGAATAAGAAAAAATCCTACACAGGCTGAGAGCTATGTGTACTCAACTCCTTGAACACAACATTGGGATTATCCAAATCAGACCAAATAACAGCCAAAGTCATTTTGCCAAATAACTCTCCTTTCCTTTATCAAAACTTCGATTACCAATATAAAATTAATCAAGATTAGGTTCCCAAAATCCAAACCACCATGCTACACAAAAATCTATTAGTGTCTCTTAAGCAATATCATATAAATTTTCATCTTCGGATATGGTCAAATTTATTCTATTTGACTGCATAAAGTACCTGTTCATTAATGTAACAAAATACTGCAACATAATGCCATAACAAAATCCTAATTGTCAAATATACATACATTCAACTTGATTTAGGGTCCTTAGCCATGTTCTACCAAATTTATACATGCCAAGAACAACATAAAACCCTTAATATTATTTTCTCAATGACAATTTCGAAATACATAATCCTCTTTGCATTATCCTCCAAAACAAACATTCATCAGTCTAAGAACCGCTAAGTGATCAAAGGCCATTAATCTAAAAAATGGTGATAATATAAGGTGAGCTAAAAGTTCAGCAAGTAAATAATGAGCTGTAACAATAAACATGAGTCACCATTAACATGCAAGGGGAAAATAATGAAGTAAAGGCCAGCAATTAATCTCCCTAACTTATATTGAATATATGAAGATCAGTTTACGTATTTTTTCCCTATAAACTGTTCATTACTCCACCATTCAAAACTTGTGGATAGGGTTTGTGTGGCAACTTATACCCGAATCATCTGACTCGACCTAAATTGGCTACTCAAAAAATTTAACTATAAATGCTCATCGTAAATCTATCATAAATAAAATAATATCATAATATCAAATTCTTCGAAATGAGAGATAATATAAATATTCATAACAAAATAAAACTTGAGGGAACGCAGTCCTGTCAAACTATCCAACAACTATCAAAACGAAAAGGAAATCTCTCATCCGTCCACTAGTTAGACTTTGGAATTCTCTCACCTGAAATCTCCTTAGCAAATGAATGATTTCCACTAGCATACTATCGACTAGCTCTATTCTGGAGTCAAGAAAATATCACTTGACTTGACCTGAACCGACCACTCTAAAAATTTAACTATAAATGCTCATCATAGATCCATTATGAGTTAAATATCCATTATAATATCAAATTTCTTGAAACGAAAGATAATATAAATATCCATAACAAAATGAAAGTTGAGGGAACGCAATCTTGTAAAACTGTCTAACGACTATCAAAACAAAAAAAGAAATCTTTATACGTCGACAAGAAGTTGCTAGACTCTAGAATTGTCTCTCACCTGAAATCTCCTTAGCAAACTAATGATCTTCATTGGCACATTATCAATTGACTCTACTATATCCGAGACTCACAAATGTCAAATATATAAGAGTAATAACAATATGCAATCAAGTATCAACTATCCGAGACTCAATGCCACATCGTTATCACAACTTTAGAGCTATAAGAAGCTATTGCCAAGGTTTTTTGTCGAAACCAAATATCACAAATGCAACCGGGATTCTACATAATTTGAACATCAACAATAATATAAATTTCATCGAACTTATTTTGACAAATATTACAATTATATATGAGATATCACAACAATCTCCGTGAACCTTATTGTCTCTATGAACCAATGACTACGTGTTTGTTACCAACGGCTAGATAAATATCGTGAGGTAGCTAATACTCTCAAGTTTGACATATGACTAATTCAGTGGTCTCATGATACTTACCACCCTTATGGGCAAAAATCTCAAAGCTATGTGTGATATCATCACAATCTCCTCGGATCTTATTCTGTCACTACGAATTAATGACTATGCGCTTGGTACTAATGACTAGGTAATACCACAAGACAATCAATACTCTCAAGTTTGACATATGGCTAACTCAATGGTCTCATGATACTTGCCACTCTCATGGGCAAATATCATACTCAATCCATGTAATTAATATTCTTGGTGCCCCTCTTAGGGTAAGCCTTCAATCGGTGCAAAATATGCCACACTCGTAGCCTTATGGATCTCGATTATGGTCCAATCAGGATCCATGCTACACAAGGTATAAAATACTCTATCTCAAATTCACATGTCAAATCAAACACTCATTGGTACAATAACTCTCAACATCTTGTCAAGTGTTGTTCATAAGATTATAAGCATCCCTCCGAGAATTTTGATCTCAATCCACCAAGATATGGAATAAGTATCAGACAAATATAGATCACACTAAAATTTTGTAGGTTTCAGATTCTTTGAAGTCGTAGTATTTTCACACAATCTCCTTTACCTAACCATAGATATCAAAAATATACTCACGCATCTAAAAATCACGCAAAGAAAGATAATTAATAACCAAGGATTAGAGAAGCGACTCTCTGAGTATACTAAGTACTCAACACATGACACCGCAGCGGCCCACTACTGCCCTATAGTCTCAGCATAATTTTAGAATAACCATCCTAGGTCTTGCTCCTAAGATTTAGACTAGAACGGCATTTTGGTTCTCTAACATTCAAACACTGTCTTGCACTCAAAGCTCATACCGACTACTACTCTCTACCAAATTGGCTCCCAACCGAGCAATTCTACAATTTAAGTCACTAAGACCTCCAAAACAAGTAAAGAGTCTTATCTATTACTAACAAACTGTAGATTTTCTACAACACTCAAATTCGCTCGAACTAGTTTAGTGTTTAAACACAGCCTCCCACGTCACTTGTACATCAGCGCTTGACTCATTAAATAAACATTCAAATCTCACGGGATTAAACATGCAAGGCTCCTAGGCCTCTTTGAATACTTCTGCCAAAATATATTCTCAGTATCACATGGTCATGCTCACAGATCAACCAATCTACCCAAACTAGGTCCTAGCATTCAAACGTGGCATCACATGCTAGTTTTGCGTCAAGACATCAGATCATAAATTTGCAGATTTATATCATATAAGTAGTTTAACAAGTATTAAACGGTAGATCTAGAACCCTAGGAGCATGAAATACTCAGAATTGGCTATACACACATCAACGTTTGAACATTATTCAAACGGTAGCAAAATAACAATGTGGTGCTCAGATGTTGTCTTGAACGCCAATCAAATGCCATGCAAAAAATGGTAAAAATTGAACTATACAAATATGAAATTAAGCATACGTCTCCTACACTTTATTTATTATATTATTTTATAACTAGAATCAATAAAAGATATAGCGAAATTCATAGATTTCAATTAACAAGAAAATATGAGGATTTCTAATAAAACGATTAGATTTTCCAAGAACGTTTAAAGTTTCACTTGCAAAAATAAGAATATCTAAGAACATTAGAGATTTCACTTGCTTCAAGATGCGTGAAAAGAATTGATCAACAAACACAAATTGCCACCACTATTACTCCACAAATGAGTTACAAAGTCCTCACCAAAAGATCATTCCAAGGCAAAGGAGAAAGCTAGGATGGTTGCTCTCCTGTTCCTCTCCCTAACTCATGGTTTTTCTCTTTTCCCTCTCTAGCACTAGCAAGAGGTGCAGCAACAATGAATAAAGAGGGTCTCCACTTATATAGAAAGAGAAGGGGATGAATTGGTGACGTGAGAAGTCATTAAAGTGGGGGCGACGAGGAGGATGAATCATGCACTTCACTTAATTTCTTTTTTAATTTCCGCTTTATCTCTAATTAACTAACAAGATAAGATCCTCTTTGATTCATGCCAAGGAGTAGCCGAAATTAAAGAGAAATAAAAATCCAAGACTTAGTGGTGTGAAGGCATTTAAAGTGGCAGCTAAAGGGTAAGAATCAAGACCTTTACTAAATTATTTTTAATTCTCTTTTGTAAATAGTTTAATGGTGAACAAAGAACTTAATTACATGAATTATCATGGTAGAGTGCATGCATTGGGATGGTCAAAGTGATGAGGGAAGAAGAGGGGTGGCCAACCTGTATACATAGGATTAAGGAATGATCTAAATTTTCCAATTATATTTAATACATTTTCTCTATTTAAATTATAGTTAGGGTTAACTTTTATACTCAAATTTGATTATTCACTTTTTAGTTTCATACATAAGCACATACTAAAGTTACAACAACCTAATTAATGTTCTAAGGCACTTAAAATAATTATCGACTATCAAACAAAGAATTACCAAAATATCCCTCCGATGATCCTACAAATCTGACTCATCCGGCATTTTCACAATATTAACATAAGCTTGCTTACAATTAATTAACCCCATAATTTATTGTTAACCCATTAATTACCTTAATAAATGACCCTACGGGTTAGAAGTTCAATAAAGCCAAATCAAAATATTGGGTTGTTTCAATTATCTACATAATATTTCTTATAGAGGGGGCATACCCACCATCGTAAGCTGTGGAAGGGCCATCATACAACCTTCTCATTTTCCTTAATATATAGTGACAAGTCATTGATATTTCTGTCAATTATTATGATAGTTACTTTTAAAAGAAATGAAGGAAAGTATCTATGAAATATGTACATTTTCTAGAATTTGGAAGTCAAAGGCATAACATGACTTCATTTTAGAGATTTCTTCACATCCTTGCATAATAAGAACATGCAAGATGACAATCTTTAATTGCTTCAGAAATTTCAATAATTCCAAGAAAATTTTCATAAAGTTAGATACAAGCCTTTAAATGGTTAAAATGATGGAGCAAAGAAGCCATGAATGCAAGACAAATATTAAAAGGAAAAATAATTGTACACATGCATAGAATTTTAGACATAGAATATTAGATTATGAGCCAATATGAAGAAGAAATTTAAAATTTTCAGCAAAAGAATGGAAAATTAGTCTTGGAATTCACTTACCTTAAATCACAAAAGGTTTTTACTTCATTATCTCTTCCCTTGATCATTCTGTCTCTTCTCTTCTCTCTTTACTCTCCATCTCTTTAAACTCTCGAAAAAAAAAAAACTGAAAACAACTTTTTATATACATAGACTGGTGCATGTGCACCAATCATGCATCTATCATACGCTAAGGCCAATTTTGGGTGGTACATGTGTACCCCCTCATGGGCCTATTATCCGCAATTGAATTGTCACAAATGCACAAGAGTGCCTTTCACACATGCATCGGTCTCGAAGATTTTGTCTAAAATAAGCACATGCGCCTATTATGCATGGATCAAACGCGAGTTCACAAACCAACTGAGCACATGGGCGGCTCTTGTGCCCCTAAGGTGCCAATTGCAAATAGTCCAACACTTAGAGCCTCACCTAAATTTGTAATTATTCTCAATAATTTATTTAATTATTTCAATTTAAACATCAATATATCAAAGTTAATACTCGGGTATTACATTTCTCCTATACGTATTAAAAATTTATCCTCGAAATTAACATACCTAAATTGGACAATAAATGCGGATACTTCTCTAGAAGTTTATCTTCATGTTCCCATGTGGCTTCTTTGAATGAATGATGCCTCTACATGACCTTTACCGATGGAATGACTTCTTTGTAGAGTACTTGATCACTTTTTTCTAGGATCTGAACCGGTTCTTCATTATACATTAAATTCTCATTAATTCTTAAGGGTTCGTGCTTGATGTTGCACATAGGGTCATAAACGTATTTTTGGAGTGTAGACACGTGACACATGCTATGAAAATCCACCAAAATGGTGCCAAGCCTATTCTGTACGTTACTTCTCATGTTCTTTGTAAAATTTTGAATGGTTGAATAAACCTTGGTTTCAATTTCCCTTTCAAACCAGTTTTTGAAACTCCCTTTGATGGAGATACCATAAAAAATACACGGTCATCCACTTTGGAACTCAATTTTGATCTTCTGCGATCCGCATGAATCTTTTGCCCGCTTTGAGCTACTTGGAGCTGTTCTCGGATCATGTGAATATTTTCCTTTGTTTTTGCGATAACTTCTGGCCACATAAGCCTTTGGTCTCCGATCGTTTCTCAATTGATATATCAAAGTTGATGCTCTGGTATTACATCCTGTGTCCTGAAAATCAGCTGTCAATAAGAGTTAACAACATGGAACTGATTGCACCCACTGCAACCCCATGCAGCCAGACAAGGCCTCCTATGGACACCGCAATGAAGGGATGGATAATTCACAATTCATGGCATGGAAGTCACAAAACCAACATTTGTTTTTTGGTTAAATTAGACCAGCCATTTCAATTCCTTCCTCCCAATTCCTCCTAATAGATGCAATGTTTGCCCTGATCTAAGCCTTGGCAAGGTGGAACCATGGAGACTCCAAAATTGATGTCTTTGATGCTCAAATGAAGGCTATGCAATAACTGTTTATCCAGAAACAGCTTGGCGCCACGGTTCGGAGAGATTTTTTGTAAGCACAAACTTGTTCCTAATGGCATGTGCAAATAAAATGTACTTTATCCAACAATAAAAATTCTTTTTCTATAATCTTTTGTGGCACTATTACTTATTAAATTTTATTAATGAGAAATACATCAAGAGTTACAACTTAATCAAGAGCAAGAGAAACATTAAGGGGGTGGTGATTTGGTGGCAAAGTGATGCAAGTGGAAGTTGAGATACTAACAAAGTGAAGAAACTAACCAAATAATGGGAAAAAATCTACCAACTGGGGACCAAACAGTGGGGAGCATTTTGTGAAAACAAAGAAAATATCACTTGTATTAGGTGGATCAACTACAATGGAGGAAAATGTTGGTGGGGATTATGAACCTGCCAAAGAATAACATCAAAGGGGGTGGGTGTTGAATATCTTGAATGATAGAATAATTGTCCCAGAGGGAGATTGCAAAACGGGAAAGGGCTTAGTAAACTTTCCAATGATCTACCTAGTGACTCATTCAACCTAAAGGATTAGGAGTCCCCCATCATCCAGACGATCATAGACTCCCTGAGAGATGTTTTGTTGGAGGATCAAAGACTCTTTATGGGGGGTTGTCTGCCATGGGAAGAGGGGAAGGGGAGGGGGTTGTTATTTTGTTAGGAAGGGTGAACATGCAATTGAGGATCTTGCCCAAGAGATTTTGAAAGCATGAGAAAACTATAGACTCCATCTTAATTATTGCCCATGGTTGGAGGTATTTTAATTTTTCTCTTGGCGGTTGAACTTTGGTTCTTGTTTGCATGGGAATCAGTTGTCTTATTGGAGTGGCTGATGAAGTGATGGTATTGATGGCCATCTTGGAAGATGATGTCGGCTTAATTACAGCCATACCATTCTCCGCCACTTCAAAAGAAATCATCCTCAAGTCAAGTTTAAGCAGATGGTGTCTTTCCGAATGGATTGATAGTTGAGGCGAGTGAACTAGCTGTGGAAATTGCAACTATGATAGAGGAAAGAGTATGAAGGTGGTGGAGGGGAGTGCAACAGAGGTGATGGTGGGGATTGGACTGGCAATGGCTTTAGAATATTTGGAGGTGGAAACACAGGCTTTGGAGACAGTGGTGGGTTGGCTTTGGGTGGTCTAGATTCAGCTGATGGTGATGAAGCTGCTTTAGGAGTAAATTTTGGTGTAGGGGAGACTGATTTAGGTGGGGATAATGCTTGGGATTTGGGAACAATGGAGCGAGGATGAGTGGTGGTGGTTTTGTGAGTCTTTACCAATTTAGGAATCTACTGTGGTGGCAAACATTGCTAGATTGCATCTAGCACTCTCCACAGGTCATGGTAGTTTTGCATCATATTTTGGAATTCTCATCTAAGATCAGAATAGGTGGGATGGCTTTTTGCAAGGCTTCGCAATCCTCGAGTTATAACCTCTCTGATACCAATTGATGCAGGCAAAAATTGTGGCACTAATAAAGTGAAGAAGCTAACAAAATAATGGGAAAATCTACAAACGGGGGACCGAACTATGGGAAGCATTTCATAATAGAAAAGGAAATATCACTTGTATTAGAAGGACCGACTGTATCAGAGGAAAATGGTGGGGGGGATTATGAACCTGCTGCAGAATAAAATAAAAGGGGGTATCTTATAAGCCAAATAGGATAAACATCCTGGAAGGAGATTAAAAAATGGGAAGGGACTCACTTAACCTAAGGGATTGGGATTCTCTCACCAATCAGAAGATCAGTGACTCCTTAAAAGAGAAACTTTTCTTCCTAATGGGGAATTATTTTCTTTAATTGACTCTACCAAAATAAAAGCAACAGACTAGTTTTTAAAGGGGAGGGGGTTGTCTTCCATTGGAAGAGGGAAAGGGGACGGGGTTGTTGCTTTGTTTGGAAGAGGGAACACATGGTTGTTGACACATTGTCCAAGGGACTTTGAAAACATAACAAAAATAGAGCCTCCATATTAATTATTGCTTGGGAATCAGCTGTCTTAACGGAGTGGGTGAGGAAGTGATGGTGTTGACAGTGATCCTGGAAGATGATGGTTGTTTAATTACAACCGCATTACAAAGAACCAGAGTAATCCATCTGCGCACCTGAGCATCAAGTTTACTTTAATATTTAGCATATTAGTTGTCTAACGAGCATATACTCCCTCTCATGGATAAAATAACCAATCAACTCATGGCAGGAAACCTGGGTAAATTGTCAAATTGGGTAAAGATTTTAGTGAAGATTAAGGATGTGAATGTAGTATTGAGATGGTGATGTAGGATGTATCGAACTTGACAGAGCCCTCGCAGTTAGAGTTTGGATGCCGTTAATGAAATTGCTTCTGCCGAAATAACAATGCCTACTGGATTATTTAGTCGGAATTTATGAAAATAGAAACATTTCTAAAAAGGCTGAGAATAATGTGACTAGTGTGGATAGGGAAAATTCTCCAATGTTTGTGAGGAAAAGCAGAAGGATATTGCAAAACCTAAAGATTTTCAGGAACTGTTTGTTGAATGTTGTACTTTGATCAAATTGTTCGAAATGGGCAAATTGTGTTGAATGTGATGAGGAAGTGATCCATTTCTCAAAGGATGATGTTGGCTTCAAGTTTACCTGTTGGCAAAATGCTGTGACTGGATTCTTTCAAGCTGAAATAGTTCATTTCAAGGTGATGCATAATTGTCCTTGAAATGGAAGGCTATGGATCCTCTGATTTGCTGCCTGATGGTGGTTTTCTGCTCCAAATCACCTTCCCCCAACAAACACAACACCTTCCATCACTGCAAATCTGATACTTATGGAACATATGTGAAGGCTATAATGTTGAAGCAATGAACCTCTGATTTTTCTTCTTACAGAGGAATTGAAGATAGTGCAGACATGAATCAAATATCCCTGTCATAATCTTCAGTTTTCTGAGTGCTTCTGCCTTGACCAATAATGGAAGCAATATTGGGAAGCTGATTGTACAGATTAGCTTACTGCTAAGAGGAAAAGAATTCTGAATGCCAGGTTCTTGTTGAGATGAATGGTGACAGAGTTGGTAAATTCTTTTTAAAGCACAGAGGCCTTCAGAGGTATTGATCTGTCAATAATTTTGAGTGGACTCTAAAAGTTTTGTAAGAAATGGCTAATAGAACGAATGAACATTATTATAGAATCAAGAAAATGTGTATTCTATATTAGACTTGCTCAGCCTGCTGTTGAAGGCAGTTCTTTGGTGAATGAAGGTAAAAAAAATAAAAAATTGTTATAACAGCCTGATCAGTGTAAGGAGAATTTGAATTGTGAGTTCTTGAAGAAAAGCTGCAGTTGCTGTGGAAATAGGGGCAGTCTAAAATGGATCCAATGCTGTACATTTTGAAATTCATAAGATCTATTTCTCATGTGTTGGCAGGCTGAGAGCCAAGTGGGAGTCAATTTGGCTTCCTTCCCAATTGATGGTTTTTGTTACTTGGAACATCAGGGCTTTGAAAAAGCCCCAATAACTGTCTCTCTCATTAGGGGACAGCACTGCATTTGTATCATCAGAATCTGTTGGTCAGCAAGGGCAGATAACTTTCTCAGAAGTTCATCTACTTGTCACCTCACAAAAAAGAAGAGGAGAAACCATTATTCCCTAAGTTGTTTCTTTCTTCTCGTCCAAGAGAAGATAGACGAGGGCCCATCTCTCCCTGTAGGAAACGCTGTTCAATCTATAGCGGCCTTATTTTGGTCACCATATTTTGATCTTTTGCAATCCTACTTCCTAGTAAAGCTTGCATACATTCTCATGAGATGTTGAATAAGTCTGCTGATATACTTTCTTTTTCAAGTTTAGATCCTTGGCAGCCCACTAGAAGGCGCTACGTATCCCTTATATTGTGCAATCATTCTTTCTGGATGCTAGAATTTCAACTCTAGTTCCAGCAGCAAGTTGAATAGGGCTGCCTAATGAGCTGTGCTCACCAGCATAAGAAATGACCGAGCAGTCCATGAATCGACTCAGCCCTGATTTTTCATAGATAATGCCTGGGGTTAACCTATATGCACATTATCCTACTTTGGGCATTATTATTTTTCAATAAACAAAAAATCGTGGGAGAACGTGGCGGCACCAACTCTCTTCTTAGGAATTTTGTTGTCTACCTCATTGGATTGTAGATTGCTATTTTAGAAAACTTGGATTTTTCTTCATTTTAAAATTGTCTTTCTGCACTTTTGTTTTTTACCTTATTTGCTATATGCGGAATCATAGTCTCTCTTAACTTTTTGAAAAGGTCATTCACTGTTTTAGGGGACCACTTTCTTCAGGTGGCAAGTCTTTCCTATCATTTGGAGTCAACAACAGCTTGGGTATCTAGATGGCAGACTTTTGAAAGCAGAGTGATTTAGAGGGACCTGAAATGAAATCCATTTTCAACAAAATTGGTATGAATGGAAAGACTAATCAATACAATGCAGAACTTGGAATCAAGTTTGATCTAATCAAAGCACAGATTTGAGGAAACCAAATGGTGGAACCCATGAGATTTCCATTTTCTCAATATGATCTATTCATTTGTGCGTATCAACAAACTACAATCGAGGCAAATGTTGTGTATAATTACAAATGTGCTGGTGTATGAGATGTTAATCCAAGATCTTAATTTTAGAAGTCAGCATTTTATACTTGAAGCCTTAATTGATTCAGTGTTACTAGGAGTCCTTAATTTGTTATTGGCTTTCACTCAAGGTCCTTTTTGTCTATCTTATATTACTTCTGGTATGACATCAAGCCTCAGAGCATTTTTGGAGAGGTGTACCGTGTATGAGGGAAAATGGGAAGGGAGGTGAAGGCCTTATCCTTCTATGTGAGATTTTTGTTTTAATGTTATTTATATTTTAAGGAGTGAGATTGGAATGCAGTTGAAGATTGAACTCCAATCCTCTTCTATTAACCTCTTATCTCTCCTTACCCCCCCAACCCTCATGCCCGCTCTGTTATTTCCCCCCACCTTGTCCTTCGGAAAGTACTTGTGAAGTGTCACATGTAATGACTACAAAACCTAAACATCCTTGCTAATATCAATTAATTCATCTGTAAAAATCAAATGGATGATATGGGGTTCAAACATTTTGCATTCCCTTCACCTTCTTGAATCCAAGAAGCTCTTGACTTTTGCCTGCAGTATCTCTCTTCTACCTCTAATCATTTTCTTTGATAAGTAATTAATTTGTATTGTGATGAAATATTTCTGTACATAAACACTAGTCCCCCCAAAAAGATATCAAAGGTATAGCTCTAAAATTAGCATCCCATTTCATCACAAGCAAATTCTGTATCAGCAACTCTGCATCACAAATCATCACTGCATCAGGTTTATCTCCATTTTTTTTTGCATTATGCCTGTTGAAAAATTCTATGATATATGCAACCCATGCCAGCAAAGCAAATTTGTAACATCATCAAACCCATGCTGTGGTCTTTCTGTAACCCTCTGAACAAGGACAGATTGGGGGAGAGAGACTATAGACCTCCTAAGTGAATTGTAATGGAACATCTGTGATATTTAGACCAGAGTCTCCTAACAAGGGCAAAAATTTGCTGGATTTTTTTGTGCTTTTATATATCGTTGAGAATGATATGAGTATTTTTTTGTCTTGCTGAAAATTGATGCTAAACAGAAGTTATCTGTTGCCTGTGAAACATTTTTACTGATGTCATATTAGAAGATACGGTTGTGTTTCCTTAGTTATTTTTTGACCTTTCTACTTGCTACAAAAGATCTTAGTCTGCAGATACTGTGCACAATCTCAGGTTGTGTATAGATGAGAAATTTTAAAACATGTAAAATTTAAAGTAAAGGTATTCTATAATCCACTAATTTAGATTTCCAAACTTTAAATTCTGTCATTGGATGAAGATATGCATAATAGATATTTTTTTAATTGCCGAGAGACTATGCAGCTTATCAGCAGGAAAATGTTGTGGTTGAGAAAATGTTCAATGCTGCATGGTCCATGCAGTAGTTAATTGGCACGCCATGGCATGGACCGTCACTACTCTGAAACACCAATTTCAGTCTGCAAGGCCTTGTTTCAGATCCAGATCCATCCTACTATAGAAGCCAATTGTTTTTCAAAAAATAAAAAAAATCTAGTTTAAGAGTCCTGAGACCAAGAGAAAGTTCACACTCCATCAGCCATGTTTGATGAGAGTATTGAGTCAGACTTGATTTTTATTGAACCGTGTCTGATGACGTGCAGTACAACCAAGCCAATCAATCCCCAAGAGGTATTGCAGATAATGATATATAAAGGGAAACCTTGAAAATGACACGAAGAAAGAATTTGGAGTCAAAGTACTTTGTACAAATCTGAGATTCCCTCTACTCACTGCCCAGACAGAGACTTTTAAAGAGAAAAAAAAGGGAATTTCTAAATTCTTCCCAATGGTCAAACTTCCAGATGTAAAATGATTCCTTTGACCTTTTTTATTAATGCTAGAAGCAAGCATATCATTTATGAGGTACAATCATACATCTTGAGTAGTGGTTAGCAAGTGCATGTTCCCCAACCTTTATCATTGAAATTCTGCTTTCCATTCCTTACTTTGTACAAAGTGGAGAAACCGCCTATTAGATTTTGAGTTCACTCTGACAGAATAGGTATTTTTGTGTGCTTGTCTACATTAGTTCTTTCTGGTGCTCTCCTAATTATCAAGTTTACATGGTGTAAATCACCTTATAGCTTTGTGGTTTATTGATGCACTTGGGCTCCAAGGCTTTGGCTTTGTTATTGAACTTCATATTAGGCATAGAATAAAACATTAAATTGTCTTGTAAATGCACTGCAGAGGAAGCTGCAAATGCAATGTATCGTTCTGGTGCAATCTCAGTTATTAGGTCTGCCCTTGGCTCTGCTGAAGACAGAGACATAGCAAGATACAAGAGAAGCTTACTGAAAAGATTCCAAGATATGAGATACGACGACCTATAATCTTGGTAAACCAAGTAATAATGTTACTGAATTGCTTAGTTTAAGAAGAGGGATGCATGGGATGAGCGTGCATTATTGTTCTTTGGTGAACTAATAATAGTCATAATGCTTCTTTTATGGATGGTTTCTTAGCACCTGAAAATGATTTCATCCTTAATGTGGCCGTGGCTGTGTCACACAAGGCCATGTCCCTTTTGGTTTTCTTACAGATTATTACTATTAAGATATTGTTAGGAGAAAAATAAAGGCAAAATTTACGGTGGAAAATGTATGTACTAATTTTTGAGATGCATCGATGGATTGATTTTAAATGGTAAGCATCTCTAAATGATCATGTTGGATAAGCTTTGAATTTGAAAAGAAATTCTGCCTAAAAGCTGTAGATATAGGAAAATATTGTAATGAGCCTTCATGGATAACTTTGACTTCTTAATACCGTTTGTCAGTTTCTATTAGAAAAATATTGAAAGTATATTTATTTTTATCCATATTGAGAAAACGGTGTTTAGTCCCATGAACATATAGGGGGGGGGGGGTGAATAGGTATTTGTCATAAAAATTATAAATTAATATTTTGTTACTTTGATATTGACGTGTCTTAGGGATCTAGATTCGTGACGGGTCTTGAGAACACTTTATTTGTTGGATTGCCAATCCGTCTTTAATAATCTAAAATTTGTGCATCACAACTAAATCAAGGATTAGAGTATAATTGGGGCTTCTTTTTCGACAAACATTTCAACGTTTAAGTCAGTTCTTTTTCAAAATAGAGAATTATTAATAAAAAAAATAATAATATAGGATTTTAGTTCGAGTGCTTAGTCTAGTATCTTTTCCAAATCATGGGATGCTTTTTTTAGAGGTCCGACTCCCTTTTTTCTGGATGGCCCCCATCGTTGACTGCCTTCTTTTTTATATAAAACTCAGACAGCTCTGTACTTGTCCATTTCTTTATGGCTTGTGACGTCACACTAGATAGGGACGATCGTGCGCATGATGTGCACGATCCAGCGGTTTATAGAATGGGACTTTATTGGGTTATATTCGTGGGCCTCGAAGTTAGTCCAGCCCGTTTGACATCATGGCCTGGACGACTTGTCTTCAGATGGGCCCTTCTGTAGCTGTACTCATCACTAGCCTCCTATACCATAGGTTTTTAATTTTAAACATCTGGTATGTTCACTGGTCTACTCCTTTCCCATCTGCTCGTAGCTGATTTCCTTGAAATCAATCAAGGACAGAACTGAGCAGGAGTGATATAATTCCAGGAATGGATGAAATCTGGAGTGGATGGACGTCTTCGGAGTGACAAGGTCTCCAGAGTGATAAACTTCCAGAAAGGATAAAAGTATCTGGAGTAACATGATCTCCTGAAAAAAATGAAGGTCTCTGGAGTAATAAAGTCTCCAGAGATGATGAAGATTTTCGGAATGATAAACTTCTGGAGAAGATGAAGGTCTTCGGAGTGATTAAATTTTCGAAGATAATGAAGGTTTTCGAAAGGATAAGATTTTCGGAGATGATGAAGGTCTCAGGAGTGAAAAGATCTCTGGATGAAGGTCTCTGGATTCACAAAACTTTTGGAGAGGATGAAGATTTTCGGAGAAGATAAAGGTCTCCGGAATGATAAATTTTTGGAGAGAATGAAGGTCTCTGGAGTGATAATACCTCCGGAAAGGAGGAGATGAAGGTCTTCGGATTTACAAAACTTTCGGAGAGAATAAAGATATCTGGAGAAGATAAAGATCTTCGGTAGATCTCTGAAGGAGATGAAGGTCTCTAGATTTATAAAACTTTCGGAGAGGATGAAGATCTTCGAAGAGAGTCTCCGGAGTGGGTCCATCAGCAGCAAGTAACCGATTTGTTTTTCAAAGCTTGTCTGCTGCATCATTAATGAGGACGATTTTCCCAAATGACACATAGATTAGTAATCATGTCATTCCTCGAAACCATGCGTCCTTTCAATTCGAAAGTGGCACCTTTTCAACTCCAAAAAATCATCTACAAATCTGGCACTGTTTTGGGTTAGTTTTCTTCATTGTTTTCAAACTTCAAACCCTAACTTTTCTATTCTCTTTCCTTTCTTGGTTATCTCTTCCTTACTCTTCAAAGTTCTGCTCTCATGGCCCTCAAGTCACTGATACTCGCTAGTGCTATCTATGGACAACATTGAGAGGTTGTACTCCCAGTTTGGTATTCCCAGGGAGATTCCATTTGTGGTGCCCGGTGAGAACGACAGGGCCTGTGTTCCCCTTACTGATTCCATTATTGTGTACGTGATGCACCTTAGGAATGGCCTTCGCTTTCCCATAGCACGCGAGTTGTTTCAGATGTTCAAAGACTTTGGAGTTCATATTGCTAGGTTTCACGTCAACGCCGTAAGGTATCTGTAAAATCTCTGCATTTTCTTTCGTCTTCGTGGGTTAGAACTTAACTCCACAGTGGTCAAGGTCATATTCCGATTCATCCAAAGTAGCGATTGGATTTCGTTGTCCCCTAGAGAATTGAACATCTCTGGGTTGATCTACGAGTCTGTAAAAGATTGGAAAGACCGTTTTTTCTTTATGAGGTTTTCTCCAGGTGTTCCTTGTGGTTAGGGAAGAGTCTCTGACTCACTCACCTGTAAGGTTACTCATCGAGATGAGGAATCAACGAAGTTATTTGTCGATATAATCAGGGAGAAGATAGATTCCTTTAGTGATAAGAATAGAGACCACCTTTCACTGGAAATCATGGTCTTTGCTAAGTGGGTGACCGGTGCAGAAGAAAGAGTGGTTGTCGTCGTATCACCACCAAAAGCGCGTAAAAGAAAAATTGGTGCTATCAAAGCTAAAGTCGCTTCATCACGGCGTAGAGCTACTTCTCTCTCCCTTGAAGCAAATCCTCTCGCGTCTGAAACCACACAACTAGAAAGCCCAACGTCATGCCCTATTGTTCAAACGGGTTTGGAGTTCGAGTTCATTACTGGTGAGGATCCCCCTGTGATTTCTATGGAGCCCCCGAGCGCTCACGAAATTGTGGGCTAGTTTGCGGATGCTGGGTAGTCCGGTGAGTATGGCACTCAAATCGAGGCTGAAGACGTCCGGACTGAAGAAGTGGTATTGCCTGCTTCTTTGCATATGCAAGCGGGGTCCTCTGCTTGTCCGGATGTTGCAGAGGAAGTTGCTAGAGTGGCAGGTGCTAAGGAGAGTTCTCATCAGAAGTCTTCGGCGTTTAATCCAGCAGCCTCCTCATTCCAACCAGAGGCTGGTGAACATCATCCTTCGTGGCCATTCACTCCTAGCTCATCGACATCAATGCCCCATCCAAACCCAGTTGGAAGATGGCCAGCTTCTACTCCAGGGGCAAGGGTTCCCTTGGTTGAGGCAGCTCTCAGAGTGCCGTTTGATGCGGTAAGAATTGAGTTAATTCTTTCAATTGTGTTTGATTAGTTTTGATGCCATGTACTTACTTTGTGCGCTCTCAGGAGGAAAAAATATTCAACACCTTAAAGATAGGCTTTCAACAAATGAATCTTTAGATTTGCCAACTTTAAGATGAGATCAACCATTTGCGGCGAAACCAAGTTGATCCAAATGCCCTACAACAATGCTGAGACCAAATGTTCAATCTTTAAGCCGAGTTATAGGGTGCCAAGGATGCGTTAGAGCTAGCCAACCAACAAAATGCAGAGCTCCAGATGATGTTAAACTTTGCTAGCAGACCACATTGCTGGTTGATCCGCAATTTTCGGCCAGCCTTTTTGATGAAAGAAATATAAGTGCACGTCGTTTGTTTGACTTGTGGGATTTTTTTGACTCCGGAGAACCAAGTTCTCTCCATCCAGGGAGTTCACAAGGATAGTTTATTTTACTGACTGTCTAATTTTGACATTGTAAGGAATATTGGCTTATTAATATATCAGTTTTTTGGGTTGTCCAATTTTTTTTATATGTAATTGTTTGCCGGCCAAGCGTTTTGGCTATACTTATTGGCGTCGGGCTTTAGCGAAGTCAGGATCGTTAATAATTTTGATCCTAGTTCGCGGGCCATGGTTGATTGAAGGTGCTCATCCCCGAGGAAGGAAATCGAGGCACGCATGCTAAACAGCCCCCTAAGGTTTAATTGTTCGACTATGCTTGGTCGGTTGGAATGGATATGTAATTAAAATTTTTGATCGCATGTGGATCGCTCGATACCTGGATCAATATTCTTTTGACCGCTTATGGGTCATGCAACAGGTGAGGTGAAAAACTCACTAGACTTAGGGGAAATCTAGGCCGGTTCAATTCAATGCATTGTTATATGAGCACACATATATTCAAATAAAAACAAGTATAAAAGAAATAGATAAAAAGACAAACAGTTTCATTAAAGATAAAACATGATACAAGCACATGGAGATGCATGCATTACCTACATTACCTATCTAGACCTTGAACGAAACTATTGATAAAATTTCTTTAAATGAACGACATTCTATGTTCTTGGTATTAATTTATCGTTTTGATTGCGCAATTTGTATGTATCATCTTGGAGGATGGCTGACACGATGAATGGTCCCTCCCAGTTTAGGGATATCTTATTTCTGTTGATAATTTTTTTGGTGGCTTCTATGTTGCGTAGGACCAAGTCTCCGACATCAAACTTTGGAGCCTTTACTCTTTTATTATAATACCGTGTGACTCGTTATTGATACGCAGCCGTACACACTTTGGCTGTTTCCCGGACTTTGTGGAGTAGGTTAAGATGTTGCCTGAGTCTTTGTGCATTGCTAAGGGGATCAAAGTTCTCAACCCTGAGACTAGGTAGCCTAATCTCCATAGGGATCTCTGCTTCTGTCCCAAAGTATAGACTGAAAGGAGTTTCCCGAGTTGGCTCCCTGGGTGTAGTACGATAAGACCACAATATCGAGGGCAACTCGTCTGCCCAGAAGCCCCCAGCGTCATCCATTTTTGTCTTCAACCCATGCAAGAAGGTTTTGTTAGTTACTTTTACTTGTCCATTAGCTTGTGGGTAAGCCACTGAAATATGGACTAGCTTGACACTTAAGCTTGTGCAATATTTGGTAAAACACTTTCTTGTAAATTGGGTCCCGTTGTTGGTTATTATAACCTATGGGATCCAAAACCGGTGACAATACTTTGCCGCACAAGTTCCATGGCATTATGCTCTGTAATTTTTGCCAAGGGAGTGGCCTCCACCCACTTTGTGAAATAATCAATGGCTACAATGACAAATTTTCTTTAACCGGATGCGATTGGAAACTGGCCAAGGATATCGAGCCCCTACTATGCAAAAGGCCATGGTGTCTGCAAGGTCCTTAACTCAGTTGGCGGTTGGTGAAGCATATTTTCGTGCAACTGACAATTTTCACACCTTTTAACAAAATTCATTACATCTTTCTTTATTGTAGGCCAGTAATAACTTTGTCTCATAATTTTGAAGGTTAAATTTTTACCTCCTTTATGAGATCCGCATATACCAAGATCAACTTCACTTAGGACATAATCTGCCTCTTCTGGAGTGAGGCACCTGAGGTATGGGGTTGAGTATACTCGGCATTATATTTTTTCGTCAAGGATTGCATACCAACCTGCTATCTTTTTTACACGATTAGCATCATTTGGACTCTCTGGTAATATCCCATTAGTTAGATATCTCCAATATGACAACATCCAATTTTCCTCATCGATGACCTGTAGAACTTCTTGTTCTAGTTCCTCAATATTTGGAGTCTGCAGAACTTATCGTGGGCATCTCGAATATTATTCAGGGTTTTTTGGTTACTGCTGCCTTTGCTAGCTGGTCTGCCTTTCCATTGTCCGCTCGCATGATATGAACTATCTCCATTTTGTCAAAACTTTGCATCATGTTTTTCACCTTTGCAAGACAGTTCTTTAGCAAAGGACTAGTTACTTCAAACCTCCCCTGCACTTAGTTAACAATCAACTTAGAGTCGCTGTATACAATCACGTGCTTTGTTGAACACTCTCTGGCCAGCCTGAGTCCAGCTAGTAAGCCTTCATACTTAGCGACGTTGTTAGTCGCCGAGAATCCATCTCTCAATGAATAGCTGATTTCTTTTCTATCATGAGTCCTCATAACCATTTCGGCCCCACTTTCGGACTGCATTGATGACCCATCAACGTGCCAAGTCTAACTGGGCAGGTTATCCGTCTAGTAGATGTTTTCATTACCAACGAAGGTGCCCAGGATTGGGGTTGTAATTTCAATAATGAAGTCTGCCAAGGTCTGACCCTTGATTACCGGCCTTGGTCTAAACTCAATGTAAAACTCACCCAATTCTATAGCCCATTTTACTAATCTTTTAGACATATTAGACATTTGCAGTACAGCTTTCAAAGGTTGGTCAGTGAGTACAATTATCCTATAGTATTGGAAGTAAGGTCGCAATTTTTGGGCTTAATAAACGAGTGCAAAAGCCATTTTCTCCGTGTGTGAGTAACGAGTTTTAGCGTCTGCTAACACCTTATTGACATAGTACACGGGCATTGCCATTTTGATTCTTCTCTGATTAATACTGAATTTAACGTAATTTCTGACACTGCCAGATATAAATATAATTTTTCACCCAACATTGGTGAAGCCAACAAAGGAAGACTAGACAAGTAGTCCTTTAACTCTTGGAAAGCGATTTGGTAGTCCACTGTC
>JAOVVI020001817.1:0-22895 GCA_028571085.2 Nepenthes alata
TTGTATATATTTATATCAATATGTGTATACGAAAATATACACAAAACTTGTATAGGTCGTATATTTTTATATGCATTTGCCTAGTTATGGTCACTACATTTGAATTTAAATATTGGATATTCTAGCCAACTCTAGATAGGAAGATAATTATTATTTAAAAATTTTTTTTCGCCTGCAAGAAAGGTTTGGAATAGTGACCCTTCTTATTTGAATAATTTAATTTGACTTTATAATATATTCAGACGTCCTAATATATCTGACAAGTTTTAGAATTGTACCCAAAATTACGAATGGTAAAATATAGTAAACAACCTTACCAATGAAAGATATAGTTCATAGGTGGTCAAGTATACTGACGTAATATGCATTTGATATGATTTAAGGTTACGAAGATTATGTGTAACCCTTTTTCAAGTTAGTTTTTAAATAATTAAAACTCAATTTTGGTACATGATTTATATTATTGTATAGATTTGTATTGGACTTGGATTTGATATTCACCGATTTTACCAACAGATGGATTTGGGTATGTCTCAAACAAACACTTTTAATTATATGTTTTGATCCAAACCTTTGGATAAATTGTTACGGTATTGTTACGACTTCTGCACACACTATTAGATCATCTGGCTATTGGACTCTGCCATGAATTATAAGCGAATTTGGCATTGGACTTGGATTTGGACTTGAACTTAGATTAGATTCTGGATTGGCTACTTGCCTATTAGAATCAGTTCGGATCATTTCTATTTTATTTATATATATATATATAAAGACGTTCCAATAAGAATTACTTTCTGATTGGATATTTGTTTTACGTTTAGATATTTGATTTGAGTATGAGATTACCATTAGATTTTGAATCTTAAATATATATATATATACGTTTCAATGAGAATTACTTTCTGATTGGGTATTTGTTTTAGGTTTAGATATTTGATTTGAGTACGAGATTATCATTAGATTTTGAATCTTAAATTTCAATTAGATTTATTTTATTGGTAATTTAGATTTATTTCATCATCTGATTAGACATATATCTATTTGATCTCCCTCTAATTTATTGACTCATTTATTTACCTATGATATTTGTTAAGCATTATACTCATATCTTCTATTTTATCCATTTATAATAGAAACTCGACTTCATTGCTGGAGTAGGACAAGTTTTGACGAAGCATCGTACACCTCTAGTGAGTGTTGTATTTTTAGATTTTAATATCATTGACTATGTATCGGGTCATTGATGGATTTTACTTGGTCTGTCCTAAGATGTTAGAGTCGGCCGAACATGGGTCTTAGTACTGTATATTAAGAATTTGTTGGGTTAATTTTTTTTATGGATGAGTTGTTGTCTTTATTTCGTTATCCTCTTATGGTTGTATGTAGAGTAGGCCACACTTATATGGTTCAATGAGGTCTTGTACTGATTTTGATTTGTTAAGTCTTATATATTTGGTTTGTCAACTTGAGTTGAAAATTTATATGAATAATAATTAAAATATAATTAATTATTTAATTGCCATGTTTGATCCAAATTCGTGATAGTCACGATCCAAATATTTATAACAGCAAACAGTACGGCGCGTCTGATTTTCACGAAAATGGGCCCTAGTTAAGTTAAATCACGAGCATTCCAAAGTATTTGGGGTTGGTTCAAGAACACAAAGTGGAAACTTATGTAGGGTCGAGTTCGTAGAATACAAGAAAGTTGCTAGTAAAAATGTAAAAATACAAGCAAACAATCGGTAGAAATAAGATAGTAATTGGTTATGGAAAATTTTTTTTAGAATTCATTCACTTATAAAAGTATTTGGGCCTTTCGACATTTGATAATAATATGCATTTGAATGCTCTAACTTTTATGATAGAATTTTTAATTTTTTTTTAAAATACTAAAATTTAAATTAAATTCACTTAAATTTTTTTAAAAATATAATAATACGAGAAAAATTATGTAAAAATTATATAACTCGATTCGGATTCTAACACCCCGCACCCCAGACAGTTACACACATATTTAAAATAAAAAAATATATATATTTATTAACAGGTTGTAGTCTAAAATTATACGGTAGGCTGATACGTTAATGAGTTGGGTAACTTTTAACTAGGGGCAAATTAAAGAGTCAGATCATATATAATATGGTCCAATGCTGCTTATTACCACGAAATATCCCAGTTACAGTCTCTACCGACAGAAGGTGGAGGGATCGAGATGAGAACGGCGGATGTATTTTTCCCGAGTATTTGAACTGCGGAGATTGCCCCTGAAATTGACATGGTTTCACTGATTTTTTATCCGAAAAATGAGGACGGTGATCCAGCGAGCTGATCTCCGTCTCAATCACTCTCCTCCGCCGCTTGGTTACCATAGCTCCTCCCTGGCCACCACGGAAAGTCACCTTCTCTCCTACCGCAAAAGTGATGGACGCGTCGCCGATCTGCCATCTACCTCAGGATACGCTACACATGATATTCTCCACTCTCCCTCTTCGGCAAATCATGATCTGCCGATCAGTTTGTAAATTCTTCAATCAAACATTGAACTCGATGTCCTTCATAAACTTCATCTCCACTCACCGTCGTTCCCTCTCTCTCCTCGCCCTCCGGCCTTCTCACCACCACAGCCACCTTCACTCATATCCATCATTCCACGTGTTTGACGTCACCTCAAATAAGTGGATCAGATTCGATCTCAGTTTCCTCCCTTTCCGTTCTGTCTCACCCGTCACCTCTTCGCTTGGAGTGGTTTACCTCTGGGGCGGCTCATCCGAATTAGACAATTCGCTCGTAGTCTGCAACCCCTTGACTCGTAAATACCGCATCTTGCCGCAGCTCGGCTCGGCCTGGTCCAAACACGGTTCGGTACTCGCCGGATCAGGTAACCGAGTTCTGGTTCTCACTGAGCTAGCAATTATCTATCTCTCAGGCTCTAACATTTGGCTCAAGTTTTCAGCAAATTTACCATCTAAACCTCGGAGTCCGATTTTAGTCTCCAAGTCAATTTATGCTTTATGCGATGTTGGGTCGCCGTGGCGAAGCCAATGGAAATTGTTCACATGTACCTTGCCCGAATTTCAAGAGTCATTGTGTTGGGTTAGGCTCGAAAAGCATGAATGGGGAGATGTCTTTGATATTATGAAACGACCTCGTTTGGTTAGGGGTTTGGATGATAACCTTTTGATGGTGGGAGGGCTGAAATCGTCGCTTTCTCTGAACGCAACTTGCGCGACAATCTTGATATTGAGGTTGGATATGGATACGTTGGAGTGGGACGAGGCAGGAAGGATGCCGCTTGATATGTATAGGTGTTTCCAGCAATCTAGTAAGTTTAAGGTGTTTGGTGCTGGTGATCGGGTGTGCTTCTTAGCTAAGAGATTGGGGAAGCTGGCGTTGTGGGACTGTTCGTGGAAGGAAGCGGCCAATGGGGTGTGGAGGTGGATTGATGGGGTGCCTGCATGCGGAGATGGATTGTGCCGTGGTTTTGTGTTTGATGCACGGTTAGATGCTGTACCCTGATGGATTTTGTTTTCAAGAATGGTATGTTAACTAGTTGGCTTAGCTTTTCGTTCTGGAATTATGTTCCTGATATAGCATGCATCGTTTGACGGCATTTTTGCTAGTTGATGTCAGTTACTGATTGTTTTACTTTCCTCAATAGCCGCACTGTTGCTTACTATAATGAATTGGGGAATGTGGGATATACAAACAGAACTGCCCTTGCTACCTATAATAACTTTGTATCCTAGAGTGGCTAATTGGTGAAATCTAGGGAGTAGCTTTTTAATGGTTGTTATGCAGCTGAGTAGTATTTGGTGTACTTCCAATTTTTATTCCTGTTCTTGTTTGGATTGATGCAATATCAGCCAATAAGATATGATATATATTGGCCAAATATATTTGTGTTGGTCCCTTGATATTAATATTTTTTTAATATCATAACAATATTGCAATATTTTTTTATATCGACTGATTTATGGCTGATACGATCCTATCAATTTATGATTTTAAAATTTTTTTATGTTCGATATATGCGATGTTGACATGCACTATTTGATGTAGCCAATACCGATATGACCACGATTGATATTGATAGCGGTACTAATATTTTCATTCTTGGGAATTGGCTCTTACATGTTGTCCTTAATTGTCAATACTAACTTTATGGTGTAGTTCTATGGGAATTCTTTGCAGAAGTGAGACATATGAAAATTTGCTGTATGGGACTTCAGGGATCCTCCCCTTATGTGCTTAGCTACTGCATGGCTGGACATGCATAGTAAGACATCCAAGTTATGCCCCTTCCTTTCCACGGTCAATCAGGATCACTTATATTGAGATGTTGTAAAGTAATTCTATTGCATTCTCACCTGCTTGATAAAAGTCCTGGATATTTGTGTAGTTGGTGACTTGGGTCAATAAGATCTAGAAAAGGATTTTGATTTCAATTCTTTGCCAGAATTATCACAATCTTGGGATTTAGTTCAACTTGCCTTACAAGATTGTTATATTGCATGTTTGGAGTGGATCCTTGGAGATTTTTAAGAATGTAATCATAAATATATGCCTATCTATATTGGGTATTGTTTTCTAGTTGTTATTTAATATTTGGGCTTGGAGAATGGTGCCATCTAATGTAGTTGCCTGTAGAGGTTATGCGATTATAATGTTGGATTAGTGCTGTACTGCATCTCAGCTTTTATACACATTGCATGATTGGCTGTATGACCTGAAAAATTTTGAAGTGTATTTAGCAGAAAAATGTTTTCATTCACTACCCAATTAGACCTTCACCAACTCCGTAATTCTGTACACTCTAAATAGTAAAGGAGCCATTGATTCCTTGGTGGTCTATTTTATGCACTAAGTTCTAAACATGGTCCTCTAGCAATCTTATTTTCCATTTTCACATGGCTTCAAGTAGACAGAGTTAGTAGGTTTGGATTGAAAGATTAAAAAACTGCCTAACATTAAAAAGGAGATAATTGAGTATAGCATACACCTAATGAATAAGGATACCTTGGTGGTCAGCTACCCATTTGACCTGGCTAATGCTAGATTTTGTCCCTAGTCCCCACAAATTATCATATCACTATCTTTTAAAGAGAAAAAGTTATACTTTTGGCTCATGTAACAAAAGTTATTGGTTGGTGAAAAAATTCCTACGAACCAAGTGATGCTACATCGAGCATATCTCTCTAATTTCCATTGTAAAGCTTGTTTAGTGGTTCTTAGTGCTAATTAAACTATTTATATTGCAATAAATTCACATTTGTAAATGTACAAATGTATACTACTGACTCAATTTTTTAGTTATCCTGCACATCCATGTGTATAGGGTTTGTCAAAATTGTTGGAAAAAGTTGTTTCATGTCAAAAACTAGAATAGAAAGAGGAAATAATTTTAGAAAGAGGAAGTAAGGTGATTGAGATAAATGTGTGAAAGTACGGGAAGTGGAATATGTAAACTAAAGTAGCATATTGCTTTTTACAAAATATAGGTGCATTGTCAGTCTAAGAGAATGTCATACCAAACACCCTCAGTTCCCTTTATAAAGGGATATAATTAATTAATTCTATATTTTTCTACATATGTTAAATAGTGAAGACAAAAATGGCCTGTTATGATTTACTAGTGGTTTGACTCGGCTTAGTTATCAGATTACACTGAAGGAATCTTGATACCATCTGAACACAATGGAATACAACACCACTGCGCTACGTATAATACAATTGATAGCATCTATGCCTCTCTTGCCTTGGCCTGGTGGTAATTTTTATAATTATCTGTACTTTCCTTTTTTGGAAGAGGAGGATTTTGGACAATAGCCTCCACCTTCATAGTTACAACATGAAGGAGTTTGAAATATCCTCTGCTAGAGTATTCATAGGAGCTGTTGTCTCTATTGCCTTCTTCTTCAGCAAATTGTTCAATCTAATGGTGCTTTTGCTCCTTAATCAGCACTAAAACCAATCTAGATTTTTCCATCTCGACATTAAATTCTAACTGAAACCAAGATAGAGAGAGGGTTGACACCTCTGTTTTGTTGGGCATTCATGACAAAAGCATGCATATGATTGATGCTGATTTCAATGTTCTTTCTTGTCTTGTTGGATTTCAGAGCTTCCCAGTCTTCGTCCCTTTCTTGCCTTTTGAAAGCCGATATCTCAGATCATATTTTTCTGACTAGGCAAAGTGAATCACCTTGCTACATTAATTATTAAAAAAGATTTCTGTAGGCATGAAGAAAACGAATGGAAATCCTAGGTGAATGCAAAAATAGGAGGAAGAAAAGTAGAAAGTGCGGTAGAAGTCTAATGCTAGTTCTTATCATAACTTTTGTTTCTTGAATTCTTCTTTGTTTCAGTACTTTGTTCACATTTTGATTGAAAGAAACACACAAATAAGATCCTTGTTGCGAGAGCTTATCTGTATTATATTGCAGGGCAATATAATAATTAGGTACAAATGCTTTCTTTTGTAGATAAAGTGTGGTACAAAATTGATGCATCGAATCATTTAATTAGGCTTATTTTGATGTAATCTTTGTTGGTAGCAATAAAAAAGTCTATATATCCCACTACCCCCCTTATGACTTGGTTTTATAACAATTGCCTGATTTTTTAGGGATCTTTTCCCTAAATCCATATTTGTTTTCTTAGGTCTTATTGTAGCTCTTTGGTCTGAAAATGTATTGTAGAAAAGAGAGGAAGAGAAAAGAGAGAGAGAGAGAGGAGATAGACGGTTGTTTGGAATAACCCTCACAATTAAGATTAGGGATCTATACACACATATATAGGCTTATCTACAATATAGTACAAAGAATAAAATACCCTTTCATAGGAGTAACTATCAACATATCGTATTCTAACACTCCTGATATTAGACGGAGGGGAAAAATGGGAAATTTGAGAGGGAATGGAACACGAGAATTACTGTAACTAATATTCAAAAGACAAGATATAGTAAGGAAAATGAATAGAACATATTCGATATCCATAGAAATTTAACAGATTTGGAATCATCTAAAATCTAATTTTTTGAGTCCAGTAGGAAGTTCTAGAAGACAAGTTCTTAATTAAAATTCAAGTATACCTAAACATCAAATACTCTTACATTTATAAGCCTTGGCCAAATGGCTTGAGCAACAAGATACAATGAATCACACAATAAAGTCACTTTATTTCCAAGCTCTATGAGCTGGCTAGGGATAGTGCCTTAGGGGAAGAGTAGAGTACCCAAGGGAGGCTCCTTCAATGCCTTGGCCGGTTGTCTCAAGTGTAGCCTCATCTCCCAACTCCTCCATTAACTCCACGTGGTGGTTTGTTTTATCGTCAATGCAATTTGACATCTCACTATAAATGGTTTTCTCATTTATGTTCTGCCACAATGCTCCTCAGGTGAGAAAGAACTCATCCACGAGTCAGTTTTAGGTTTGTTGAAATAAGACAATAGATCTTCAACATTGAAAGTGTGTGATACTCCGTAGTTTTCAAGAAGATTGATTTCATATTCATTGTCGCAATCTTTTGAAGAATTTTGAAAGCTTGTCAGCTCAAGGTCAGAGCTTGGAGTACTTTTGGGTAGGGAATCGCTCCTTGCATAAATGAATCCACACCCAAGTTGCCCACTTTGAATTCTTGAATTCGCTGGTGCTTGTCAAATTGATGCTTATATGTAGCTGTTTGTCTGGCAATTTGTTGTTGAATTTTGGTATGTAATTTCTTGATTTGTTGATCATGGATTTCATTATCAATACTGAAAGTTTGGTGAAGAGGAATCAGAATCAAATCAATCAGATCGATGGGATTGTTTTTCTCGGAATGGATTCTTTCCATTAGATTGACTTTTAGACTGCTTATAGGCAAATTCGACTTGGCTAGAGCCAAGTCCCATGGACGAATGTTTTTCCGACTATGCTTCTTAGCAAATTTTCCAAGCTTTGGTTGACGACTTGCATTTACCCATCCATTTGTGGATGGATGTATTGAATTTGAGTTGCATACCTAATTTCTTTCAAAGTGTCCAGTAAAAATGTCCAAAAAACATTGAATCCCTGTCGGATTTGATTATTTTCGGAACCCATGATATTTTATGACCTCCTGGAAATACAATTTGGCAATATTAGAAGCGTCCATCATTTGGTTGCAAGGCATCAACCTTGCAACCAAAAGCGCCCATTTTAGAGTATCAATCAATCACCAGCATAATGGAGTCTTTGTTTCGAGTTGGAGCTTGTCCCACGGCGAAATCAATACTAAAATGTTCCCAAGGGACTATGGAATGGGCAGTTGACGCTGTCGAACTAAATGAGGATGACATTTGTGATGAGATTACAAATTGTATTAAAAATACATCACACCCCCCTAGAGTTTAATGGAGGGGTTGAGAGCTAATGCTACACTTACGACAACCAGCATAGGCATTGAAGGAGCATCCCTTGGGTACTCTACCCTTCCCATGGGCCACCATCCTTAGATAGCACATAAAGCTTGGAAATGGAGCAACTTAATTGTGTGATTTATTAAGTCTTATTGATCAAGCACTGCGGCCAAAGCTTATAAATGTAGGAGCATTTGGTAGTTTACGTGCGAAATTTTTAAATAAGAACTTGCTTCTGGAGCTTCTTCTTGTGAGACTTGTAAAATCAGATTTTTGTGGATTTCAAATATGTTAGATTTTAGTAGATTATGAATCTATTTTATCCTTCCACATTTGTAGCCCTTGTTCTTCAAATATTAGTTCTTGTATTTCTCGTGTTCTAGATCCTCTCAAAATTTCCCTTCTCTTGTCCGTCTGATATTAAATTGGTATCAAAGATATGGCAAGCTGTGGGAGAGGTCAAAGGAACAATATCCAAGAGCCTATGGAACAAGACTGCAACCTTTTGATATATTGAGATTGCCAAATTAGGAGACTGGTTCTTCAACTTCAACAACGTCTAGAACATGATGAGGCTCGTAGATGTCTTGGAACAATTCAAGAAAATGATTTGAGCCGACTAGTGAAGACAAAGAAACCAACCCGTTCCATGTCAAGGACCACTCAGCCTCATCCATGGAGAATTACCTGAACCTAATCCTCGAAGAGAGTGTCAAAGCCATAGGGAATCTCACGACGTCAGGTGGGAATCCCGAGTTTGACGGAAAACTACAACTCGATGACTTTATCGATTGGGTGAACCCGGCGGAGCGCATCTTTGAGATCAAGGAGACAGCAGATCCCAAGAAAGTAAAGCTTGCCGCTGTCAAATTGAAGGAGCATGCTTCAATTTGGTGGGAGAATCTTAGAAGAGGCAGGCTTTAGAAGGGAAAGGAAAGATCTAAACTTGGAAGAAAATGAAGAAAGAACTGTAGAAGAAGTTTTTGCTTGAGAATTTCATGCAAGATTTATACCTCAAATTACGTAAGTGTTTTCAAAAGGCTTGACCGTGGAAGAATACTCTCGTGAGTTTGATCAACTCATAATTTATTACTAGATGGGGGGACTCAAGCAGTCCATTGCCCAGTTTCTCGGTGGACTTCAGAGGGTGATTCAAAATGTGGTGAATCTTCCATCATATTGGAACCTCACGAATGTTCAAAGGTTAGCTATCAAAGTGAAAAAACGGCTCAAGGAAACTTACAGATATTCCAAGAAACATTACGAAGTCGGGAGGACCCTCATTTAACTAGGCCCAAGGCCAGCCACGAATGGCACCAACAGGGGAGACTTGGACCCTTAATTTTCGAAATGAAAGAGAGAAAAAAAAATTACATAATGTAGTCTTTTGTTGAAGAACAAGCTACCTGAATCTATTACTTAAGAAAAAAGAGAGAGCTTGCGGTGGTCTAATAATCTTCTAGGTTTCAATATCATATTCAATATAAACTAGTGTAGTTTAATCGATTATGTTCCCATATTAATGCGAAACTATGTTTTTCTGTTAGCATATGTCTAGCATGTCATTGTCACATCTTGTTTTTAGAAAAATTATGTCACCATGTTTTTGTCATATCGTATTTGTGTTCATGTTCATGCTTTTTAAATTATGTTTGTGAAATATAATGCTAAGGTTAGATGGAATCATGCTTTCTCACCCCCCCCTTTTCCCAAGGGAAAAACTCTAAAGAAAGACATTAGTTGTGATAGAGTACAATGCTAGAATTGTCGCAGATAACGTGACACATATTTAATAATTTTTTAAAATGACTAAAGGCTACAATCCTATACAGTTATGTTTTATTAGAGAAGTTATTTTCTTAATAAGTCAAGCGTTTGATTGAAAAAACGACATTTAGGTAATTGAGGAACTGGTTCTCTTTCTTCTGGAAAGGACTAATTTTTCCCATCACTTATATAATGGCAATGGGTAGTCTTTTCTGATTTAATAAAAGGGGAGTTGGCAGTGGTGGTTATTATCTGCCTTTCCACATTTAGTTTATGAGTCAGAATAATTATGTTCTACCATTATGCCTATTTTCTCGAACTTTCATAAAGGAATAGCAAAAGGATAAGGAGAGAGAAACTGATTCCAATTTCTTAGAGAAAAGAACACTAGCATGGTTTCATGTATGTTATCTAATATAATTTCTACATCACTCTGTGTGAAGTAACATAGTTATTAGATGATCCGCATAATTACTTTAATCTCATTAAGTTTGTTTAATACAAAGGTGCTGAAATTTTTAGTTGTAATTATTAAATAAATGTATTTAGAAATCAAAGTGCCACAAACCAAGTCCTGGATTCCACTAAATGGCATTTTGTAGAGATCACACTTCTACAATATTCTCGAAGAAATCCCTTTTTAGAGATACTTTCTTGCAAGGTCAAAGCTTGGCTCAGCTTATGATGTTGTTCAATTCTTAGAATTGATCCTGTGCAAATATTACAGCAAATAAGGAAATTAAGGGATTAACCTTATGTCCAGAACAATGACCTATATTCAAATTCCTGCAACTCCATTATATTACCCATGAAAGAAAGTCAAGATAACTCATTATATAGGTCTGAAATCCCTCACATTACTAGCTTTTTGGGCAGTAGCTACATGATGAATAGGGGTGGTTCCATTGTTATCAATTTATGGTTCTCAAGGAATTGCAACACTGCTGTTGTGAAGCTTGATCCTACAGTATCCCACTATTACTGGGGATACTATCCAGTCTTATAACCTTGGCTGGCGGAAGTGAATCCTTGACTTCTGCTATTACTGGGCTACAGAGTTGTAGCCCTGTTCATGAAGCTTGCCTTTGTCATCTCAATAAATTTTGTATATCATTTCTAGGTAGTCAGGTACTGTTGAGAAGCTCCCTTGGAAATTTTTCATAATCATTGGGAATCTCCTGAACAATCGGCTCTCTTCTTATGAGGTGTAGTATGCCTTTTTGTATTCATAAAAGCATAATCCAGTCAATATATATATATATATATATATATATATTTTAATAATGAAATCCTCTTCTGTGCTTATATTATTTGATAAAATCATCATATGCCAATCACCACTCCCTTTGAATGACTGATCCTAGCCTATTATCTGATTTGCCCTCCTGTTAATGTCAGAACGCCTTATTTAGCTGCTTTTACACTACATTCATGTTCTTATGTTTTCTGCCACAACATACATGAAACACCTTTCAATCACAATTTGCAAGGCTTTAACAACATCTTGTGAGGCCTTAACGACGTCTTTAAAAGCTTGGTGCTTCACCATATACCAGAAAATTTTCTTCCCAATATACACCCTTCTATCATTTCAAATGAAGCTGGGAATTGTCAGAAACTAAGTTCTGGAAGTCTGCAAATGAATGCATGAATTACATGAATCTATACAAATCTCCCATTTCCCTATGTAGTATTCTAATTTATGATAAATCCTGTTTTACTCTGAATTATTCAGTGTAAAACAGTATGCATATTGATAACTAATATTTTCTAGAAAGCCATTTCAAGGAGAATAATTGCTAAAGATATTAATCACTTTTGGTCCTTTTGGATACTCAGCCTAGTTTTAGATGTTCTTAACATTTTTATTTACTGTATTTTCTCTCTTTCTTGTGCGTCGAAGTTTGTTTTCTACAATATCTTGATTTTTGTTCTTTCCGGTTGGTCTTTTTCAGGTACTTATGGTTATGATTTTTAAATAATCGAAGTCTGATTGCAGGAGCCTCACACACTGGATCACCTTTTTTTGAACCGGCTCCCTACTCACCCATGTTAAGAAATCCTTTGGTTGTATGTGTGCTTTGGCATGTATCCGGGAAGCAATGGCATGCCAACCCCTTTGTTGGTAAGACATCTTTATCACCAATATTGAGGATAGGCATCTGAACCTTGAGGGACTCATAGTTGGTAGTCCCCTCACTCCTTATCGCTCGTAATTTCTTTATGAAAAAAACAATGGCCTAGGCCTACTCTTTGCCTTCCTTAAGGAAAGGGCTCTGGATCTGCCCATGTCAAGAAATGTCCGGACACCCTTGGATATTTGGTTATATATGTGTGCTTTGGCGTGTAGATGGAAAACAATGGCGTGCCAGCACCTTGATTGGTAAGACATTTCCATCCCCAAGATTGAGGATGGGAGTTTGAACCTTGTGGGAGCCATAGTTGGTAGTCCCCTCACTCCATATTGCTTGTAATTAAAAAAAAAAAAAAAAAAACAATGGCCTAGCCTTTGCCCGCCCTTACTCATTCTTTTGCTTCAGGTGATGAAAGGAAAGAATGTTGTTAGTGAGGGCATTTAAAAGGTAGTTGGAGGTGTAGATAAAGTATATAACTTATTTTGGCAGTAGTTGGCCACGTAATGTAGCCCTCCTTCATCCAAACTCGTGACCTAGGGTGGAATAAATAAATGTTATTACAGTAAGAGAAGCTACAGTCAAAGTTATGTGATGCTATGGGTTGGATCTGTACCTTGGAAATTAGAAATGTGTCATCCAAGGATGAAGGCCAACCTTTTTCCCTCCCTGGCCTATTCTTTCTACCTCTCTGTTTGCAGAAGATGACACATTGTTAGGTGGGGTGCCTAGCACTCATTTCAACCCCCCCCCCCCACTTTGATTCCGACTGAGGACTAATGTTGCAGGAGAAAGGAACAATTTTATGACAAAAAGAGCAACACAGCTGGAGTTGTGTAATGCTTTGAGTTTGAATTTAGGAAGTATGGTGAGGGTAGATAGAAAAATGGCAAAGTTTATGTATATGTTGGAAAAGGATAAATTTAATAAATAGGAAAGAGCAGAACACAGTCTTCATGCATATATACAATATCATATTCATCCTTGCTCATACTAATATCACAAAGGATCTTTTTGTGGAGAAGGATGTGTCTATGTGATGCTAATGGATTGGAGCTTTAGATCAAAAGCAGCGTAAATAAGAGTCCAGATGTGTGGGGGAAGATAAAGAGTTGCCAACTTCATTGTTTTAGCAAGAAGAGAACATATTGATAAAACAAATATAGAAGGGCTATTCGTATACTGCCGTTGAAACTCGAAAATGAAGTCCACCCTATTACACAGGGGATCAAGGACCAAACTTTCTCTTTCAATTTCGTGCCTGAAGAATCCTTCCCAAGCACAAGGAACGAAGAATTTTCATCCATCATGCTACAGCTTTCTCTTTATTTATTATTATTATTTTTGTTTTCTAGGGGGAGGGATTCGCCTTTTGGGCAGGGGGCACAAAAGTGAGAACTGTGCTTAGAAGATGTATTATTTCTGGTCATGAGAAAAGGATGCAATGCTTCCAAATTCAATTGTTGCTATTGATTTCTGTTGTGCTGTTTTACTAGTATGTTTGGCATTCTATGTGAATTAGCCTAATGGGCATGTGAATCAATCATTTCATCATAGTATCCCCAATGCTTTCCCCATTATTTGTATGATCAAAGTTCTGGTAAGGTTAATTGATACATTGATGCAGAATATCTTTGAAAGATTGAAGTCCATTTCAAAGCACTTACTGTTTTAGTTTGTGGCAGCCAAAGAGCTATGTTTTCTGAATGCTGGCCACAATTAATGAATCAATAACGTGTTCTAATCGCTGCTCTGATACCAGACCACGTATGAGTGTCTTATAAAGAGCATTTAGCTCCTCTAGGATTTCAATCCATGTGTTTCAGTTTAAATGTATCTTTTGAATGTGTTACTAGGATGTTCCATTTTCATTTTGTTTGGTGTATCTGAAATTCAAGGCATGGGAAATGTGTAGATAGCACAACATATACCCTTCAAGTTTCAGCTCCGACAAAGTGGTGAGAAGTTTGAAATTTGTGGGAAAGATATTTTAGCCCAACGTTGACCTGAAATGGGCAGAAACCCCCCCCCCCCCCAAAAAAAAAATAGAATATCTAATCCTGAAGCCAAACCGTGTTCAGTTGTCTTATTTTTCTGTTCAGCTTTTAAAATCCAACAAAAATTAGAATATCTAATGCTGAAGCCAAAACCATGCTCAGCTGTCTTATTTTTTGGTTTGGCTTTTGTGGGTTTGATGCTGATTATCGGGCTGACAGATTTTTTACATCCCTAAGTCTCACCAAGTATGAAATCAATGCAGTATTGTGTATCTCTTATCTGTGGTAGTCCACATGGGGGTTCATTGGGTGTTAAAGAAAACATGGGGTAGAGTTTCTGTGATAGGAGGAAACTGACTCTTCTCGTCATCTCTTCTAGAACAACAGGGGCATAGGTCTCATTTGACTCTCCTATGGCCTTTTTTTTTTTCGGCTTTGGACAAGAAATTATTTCCCTCCCCTTTTGAAGGTGTGGGAACTTCTCTATTTTAGTAGGCCCTAAAACAACCTTCACCTCTACTTTAACAGAGAAATATGGATTTTTGTGCCCATCATGTATTACCTTTCTATCAAATTGCCATTGATGACCAAGCAACAAGTGACAAGCATCCACAGATATTATGTCACAAAGTAATTTACCGGGATAATTCTTTTATGAAGCCAGAAACCTTGTATGATTGAGGGTGATGTTCCATTTTGAACTTCAATTTCTCCATTATTGATGGTGTAATGCCATTCTCCGAACTTTCCCCATCAATGATTACATTGAAGACTATGCCTTGGGACGTTCCTTTGTATGACAGATGTTTTTGCAAAGCCAATCATCATCTTCTACACGTGTAGCTGTAAAACTCCAAAAAATCCCCTAAGGACTACTTCCTCTTCTTCCACCTCCTTATCCTAGGTCAGCTTACCCAAATCTTCGACTTCAGCTTCTTCCTCCACAAGAGAATTGATTGAATGGTTAAAACAATCAAAAGCAACATGGCCTAATACCTTTGCAATTTAAGCATCGTCAACTGATGGGAGGGGTGGGATGGCTAGGATTAGTTGTTGGAATTTCTGGGTTTAGATAAACTTTTGATGATGATGCCTTCGTAGACTTTACCTTTGAATTGGCATTCCCATGGTTTAAAGGAGCATTACAATTTTTAGAACGAAGAAAATCCCTGCGAGATTCCTTCAAATGCGTTTTCAACCTTTGTTGAAAGCTCTGTCACATAGTTAGAAGTTGGGGATATGGTTTGCTCCTTGGGCTCCATGACATATAATAACGTAACATTAGATACTCAAATTCAGCCACATGATCTTCAACAGATAATTCCCTTGGCTTTAGGAAAGCATCTTGCCCATAATTATCTAGAAGGATTATATATATTTGAGTACCTTTGCTTCTTTTCTGATGTCATTATTCACCCCTTCCCTTCATAGCCCTTTGCTTCTCAAGATTTTCCGGTCACATGGACGTGTTTCTTCAACTTCATGGCTATAGTTTTCAACTTGCAATCTTCCAGCACATTCTTAAGTTTCAATATTTGCTCCACTGTATGTAACCAATTGATGGACTCATCAGGTTGTGCCTTCCCATGGAAATCTGGAATATCAACATTGATAATGAATTCTCGTTGAGAATGATTGGATGCTGGCTATGCTAACCATGAAAAGGATTGACATCTTCTTCATTGCTGTGTAAACCTCTTTCCCCTAGTTCATGATTATCACACCTAAAATGTTGCAGATGCGTCAATTGTTGAGCTGCCACACTTCTCTTGGTAATTCTTTGTTTTTTATTTCGTGAAGATCTTGCTATTACTTTGGACCTTCAACTTTCAAACTACGTTGATCACGAACTCAACTAGCCAAACAACCAAAGATTTTACTACACCAGGCGTACTTTACCCAAAGCTTTGTACGAACTTGATATTGAATGGAAACACACTATACACATGGGATAAATGCTCACCACTTAGAGAAATGCATAAATAAAGAAGCTCGATACTTAAGGAATCCACCAAGGGATACAGTCTTTAGATAAATAAGCACAAAGGCTCAAGTTTCATTAATATTACTCAAAATCTTTCATGCTTTACAATGAGATAAGCTCCATTTTGTAGGACAACTTGGAACAACACGCCAAGCATTTGGGGTGAGGCCATGGAAACAAGAGATTAAGAGCTTTCTAATGACACCTGTAGTTGGAATGAATCATGTTGATAGTGGACCATACCTAGGTTAACTTGTTCTCCAATTGAGTAGGCCCCAAAAACTTCAAATGTGACTTAACCCAGTGTTGAACTTGGACAGGAGTTTTGGGCTCATATTGGATGTAGATTAGAATACTAGACTTAGCTCCTACGTCATCTATGTTGATGATTGCTTTTTCACATTGAGCAACCTGCTGGGTGTGTCATGCATGCACTTTTAGAACTGGCTCCGGTCCTTGTTAGTAGTGAATGGTTAGCTTCTTAAGAGGAATGCCAAAGCTTTTTTCCCCTCTCCTTGCATCCCATACCAGTCCCCTTGCGCCATTCTTGCTGATGGGAGCAAGAACACAAGGAAATATATGTTTTAACAATTTCTTGACTAACCATGCATGCTTTCAAAATGTGGTCAGTGAAGCTTGGAGCCAGCGGGTGGATGGTGTTCCTATTTAGCGAGTTGTCAACAAGCTAAAGTCTGTGAAAATGTTGCTAAAAAATATGAATTTGAGATCGGCTATGTTACTATTGCCCAGGATGATCAAATTCCAACCTGGATCAGTGCCATATGGAGCTCCAAAACGATATTGAGAATTCTTCCCTTCTCAATAAGGAAAGGAAAGACTAAAACTTTTGCTCTTATCGGGGAGGAGATGTTCTATAAGCAAAAAACCAAGATCCATTGGCCTGCACCGAGTGATAATGCACTAAGTTATTTGCAATCTGGTCCCTGATGAAACGAAGGCCACCTCACTGCCCCTGTCACTATGGTAGAAATTTGCAGCAGTCTAATCAGTATTGGTGACTTAAAGGCTCCTTGCCCTGATGGTTTTACAGCTGCCTTCTCCCTCCCCCGCGGCCCCCAAAAAAAGGAACTTGGTTACTATTGGTCCACTTTTAGGAGCTTTTCTCGTAGACTAGGTCAACCACGATAGGCTTCTTTAGAAGGTGAGTTGCTTCCATTATCATCCTTACACACCTTAACTCTCTTACCCTGGTAAAATGCTGGATTACTGACCTATTTGATTCTGGAATGTGATACATAGGAGAAAACATACTCCTTGTGCAAGATCTCCTTCAGAAATACAACATTACTAGAGCCCAACCTAGATGCATGATAAAAGCTGATCTATGGAAACCTATGATTCAATCGAGTGGGAAACCTAAGAATTCATGAATTTTCCTCTTTTTCAGCTAGATAGGTTAGCAATGTGTTACTACCCGCCCTCTTTCCTTCAAGTAGTGAACTTGTGGGTTTCATCAAAGAAGCTAAAGGATTTGGAAGTCTTCACCGGTATTGTCTTACTTCATACCAAAGCTCGCAGCGATTTCTGGTACCACTGAAAGTATGACAAAAACGTTTCATCAAAGAAGCTAAAGGATTTGGAAGTCTTCACCAGTATTGTCTTACTTCATACCAAAGCTGGCAGCGATTTCTGGTACCACTGAAAATATGACAAAAACACAAACAGCAACTGTTTCTCCATCTGTTTCTACTTTGGGTTTTTAAATTGAACAATTCCAAGTGTGAGGTCTTCATTTGTGATGAAAATCAGCTGATCTGTGAAGACATAGTAACCTAACAGTGGTTCATATTTGGCAAACATCCGGTTTAAGTATCTGGGAGTTGTTCTCATCATCACTAAACTTTGCGTTGCAGACTGCAGTGCTTTTGTCGTGAAGTTGAGAAAACGATCTCAACTTGAAAATGAAGTGCTTGTCTTGGAAGTAGACTGCAATATTAGCTGTCTCTCAACACTCTGTGTGCCTACTGAGCTTCCCTTTTTCACTGCCCAAAGGCCACCCATTCACTTGCAGATGGGATGCCTTCTTGAATGCTTCTCTGGCATGAAAAATTATCAACTAAGGTATCTTGCAAAGACGTATGTACAGCCAGGGAGAAGAGGGTTGGGACGAAAGCACGAAAAAGGAAAAATGAAGCTCGAATGATACAATCCTTCCTCACCCAGAACGAAAGAGCTGATCTCATAGTTTTTCGATGGATGTCCACCCTTAGAATGAGGGCTTGTCGGCCCACTATCTTTGGAAACTTGTCAATACTGATCCTTTCCATCAAAGAATTATTCAATTAAGCTCATGTAATTTTAGTATTATGTAATATTGCTTCTTCCCCCCAATTGAGTCAGGGGTACTGTGATGTCAGGAAAATTTTAATATTAAATAAATGATAATATTATAAAAATAATAATAACTTTAAATATTTTATATCATAGAATACCACTATTGGATTATAATCCAACGGTAGGGAGGGGAGTGGCAGGGTCCAATATTTCCCCCATATAGTGATTTTATCAATCATATACATAGATAGAACCCTCCAATCTGATTGGTATACGATGAAAAAAGAAAGCCACTTGAATCCCAATGACAATTTTCAATTGCCACGGTCAAAATGTTGTTGGATGACCAAATGCCCTAAAAATGTGACATGCTATCTGGGCAAGTTAAGGAGCTTCATCCTAGCTCGAGGCATTATGTCAAAGCAGAAATGGTTCTTTTTGTTGGAGTCGGAAGACCCAAATCCATCAGATTCGGCAGTAGCGAAAAATCTAAAATTTTTTGTCATCGACAGCTACCATTTAGTAGGAACAAGGAACAAAGGATGCACAGTATTTTTTATGTGGAAACCTCTTCCCAAACTGAAGAGAAAAAATTACGGGACACATAGTTCACCAATAAATTGACTATGTAAAATGGTTACACAAATCCAGAGATAGAGTACAGCAACTACCCTAGCTACATAAGCCCTAGAGGTGAAAACGAAGAACAGAGTAAGAGAATACAAAGTCTTACCCTTTGTGTTTCACTCACTGCTCTCTCATTCTTTCACTCTTTCTCTCCTCACTGTGGTGCTCTCTGCTCTCTCTCATTTTACAAGTGTTGGTGAAACGGTAACTCGCCGTTTCACCCCCACAAGGTGGCCGGCGCACAGCGCCCCTGGTGTTGTCTCCACACCAGCCGGTCACCTCAGACCTTCACCGGTCTTGACCATGAGGCTTATCCTTCAGAAACTCCTGGTGTTCTTATATAGACGTTCTGACTCCACATAAACCCATCTGTCCAACTGGTCATCTGTCAGATAATAGGTGCCACGTCTTCACCAGTTCCCGAGCTTCCTGCAGACGGCGCATGCTCTGCAGCCTAACTGTCCACCTGTCGACTAATCCTGGAAAGATATCTGTCATTTGCCAGCTGTCACTTTCCATAGTCTCCAAAGGTTCAGTTGCTCAGTCGGTCAACTTTACGTTGACAGTCTCCTGCTGCTACCCGGTCAACATTTCTTGTTGACGGTCTTCAGCTGCTACCGGAGAACTTGACCATCCTACATAGCCAACCGGTCAACCTTTCTTGTTGACCGTTTTCAGCTGCTACCTGTCCGTCGTCCTGCAGCACGCCTGTAGCCCTCATCCGGTCAACCTCCCGTTTACCGTCTACTGTTCTCCTCCGGTCAACGTCCCGTTGACCGGAAATAATTCTCCGGATTTGTTCTCCACAAATCCTCCGATGATAAACTAGTTTGTTGGGTTTCTCACAAGGGAGTGACCAAACTCAACACTTTTTAGGGTTCCATTGGGTACCAGACAAGGTAAGGGATTTTGATGGAATCCTATTTTATGCACATCTTCATATCTCCCCGTAAAAATTACCAGTCTTAATGTCTTTGCCTTCCAAATTACCACTAGAGGGGGCTCTATCATGCAGAATCTTTATGTGTATTGTAAAAGTTAAGCATCAAAGCTTCTGCATTCTCATTTTGATACCACACGGGTAGGTATATAAAAGTGAAAGGAAGAGAATGAGAAATAGTAAAATTTATCAACCCATTATTTTTAAGTTTGACCATCTTGTTCTTATTTTTATATTTGACCATCTTGTTCTTATTTTTATATTCTTATAGATTAAACGGGCCCTCAATAAAGTTTTTGTTTCGTTAGCTCCAATATTGAGGGTTTTTTTTTTTTTTATTCTTGTGCTTGAAATATTTTGGGTGGCTACACTGTGGTACCATTTTAATTTTATCTTATCTTTATTTTTGATACCCTCTAATAGCTATTCCATTTTTTACTGATTTGTCAATGAATGTCAATTCTGACACTCTGTACAAGTCTTCCATGAGCATCTTTCTACATCCGACCCACGCTAAGGAAAGAAGATGAAATGAAGTTGTTGGGTATACTATTGATCGGGCTAACCCAATCCATCAGTTTAGTGAGCCCACATTTGACAAGCCAAGGATAGCAAAAAATAAGTGGCGTCTGTTCCATTAGGCTCAAACCCAGAGAATAAAGCATCTTGTTGTGACCCAGATTTTGGCAAGAATAAGTTAAATTTTAACAAACGGTCAGGGGATTATTGAATAGAATATGACCAGACATAGGCTAGATGATTAACGGGTGGCAAATTTGGGTGTCCGACCGAGCTGTTCATTGGCTCTAGCATATTCAGGTGTCCAACTGAGCGATTTGTAGACTTTTGTGGTTACCTTGAGCAAGGATTTCGGACAAACATATATCAATTACCCACTATGAGTTCAATCATTAGGCATCAACTACCTCCGGTCAACTTTATAATCAAAACTTGCACAATAGCTGTTGAACTAATCAATTTTCAACCAGCAAAATACTTAGATCATGGTCAACTGTTCTTCTTTAGAAAATCGCTAACAATTGGTATTTTGATTACAAATATGTATTTTTTTCTTAAAAGGGTGTCAAATTTTAAAAATAAGAAAAATAGAGTATAATCTTCTAAGTTATTTATTCTTTTAATATTATACAGGGTCAAGCCCTTTACTTTCACTCTCTCATTTCATAAATCTCTCCCATATTATAATTTTTTAAGAATAAAATTAATTTGAGGGTCGAAATATATCCCGTTGAGTAAATCACAATTTCTTTGAAGTTCTTGTTTTTAATTGCAGAGTGTAGGATTCAAATTAAAATATTCGAGAAGCAAATTTGGATACCTTTGAATCAAATTAATATTTTATGTACGCATTATTTACGATGTTTGTAGAAAACTAGTTAATCAACTTGTTTATATTTAAACAAAATTACATCCACAAAAATCTACGAATTGACAATCTTCAATAACCCAATTATCATAGTGAATATAAGAGTATATAGATAGTTAAGCTAATTACTAATGGATATTTCCTCTCACAATATCTTCTATGGAAAAGACGATCAAGAAAGTGTTCACTCACCAAACACATTAGACATTAGAGCCATAGCTACTCAACTTCAAGATATGTAGAAGATATAAAAGTCCCTTTGAAATAAATTTAAGGATCAATCCTAACAGGTTTAGGTTTTTCACACCAAAATTTTGACCTCACAAAGGAAGTTGAAAGGTAAGAAAAATAGATATAGGGCAAGTCACCCTTGTCCAAAGTTGCCCATGGTCGTCAAGATGCAATGTTGATTTATTTTCTCTCAGCTTGAAGGTCGTCTCACTTTGAGGGTAGGGAGAAAAGCCTAGAGCAACAGAATCCTTGGTACACTCCAAATCTCGAATGCCTTTCGAACCAAGAGGAAGAATCATGCAATGATATGCCCGTTCCCTCCCAACTCAACAGATAATAAATATATTTAGCGATTATTCAGAGTAAAAAATTTTCTTTATCATTAAGAGGATTGCCTACGTGGCTAATGCGGAGCGTATTAAAAGGATAGAGTAGTAGGTCTTTCAAATAAACTCTATCGATTAGACGACCCTATTTAGTCATACTCCATTTACTTCCCAGGTAAAGAGGCACACTTTCCCCTACAAATTCAAAATGCCCATGGTAGATTAGTATGACAAAAGTGTTGATCTAATGGATCACCTATATCACATTTGTACCATGCTCAGATTTCAAAAGTTGGAAGACAAAACACTATGCCTCTATTTTCCTTTTAAATGATGAGGCAATGATTTGTATCTCTATATTAAGATCAAATTCATAAATAATTAATCCAACGGCCAACAGAGTAAAGTCCATTTAGTTTGATTTATACTCTATCCTTTATATTATGATTATATTTTATTATCTAAATCTATAGATTGAATGTCTATAAATCATCTTATAAATTGGACATTGCCTGCTATTATAACTTATAGAAAAACCTTAAATAATCTTATATTATATATTATGACATGTTATAATATATGTGTTTTTCAATTCTATACGATGGTTCATTTCGAACAAAACTCAAAAAAAACCTCTATGAAAAAACATCATTAAAAAGGTGGAAGCAGAATTAACTTTTCATAAATTAAAATGTAGAGGTTCAACATGATTCTTAAAGAGTCTTGAATACATAAAAAAAAAATTTCAAAATTCTTGCAATATACAAAACATGCAAGCGGAATGCTTGAACAATTTAAAGAATTTTCAACATCTTTTAATAAC
>JAOVVI020001818.1:0-22894 GCA_028571085.2 Nepenthes alata
CAAAATTCTTCTATCTATGATTTCTTCCCAGTGAATCGACGACCTACATTGTCTTCCATATAGAGCCTTAAAAGGCGCTATGCCGATACTAGCCTGATAATCGTTATTATAAGCAAATCCTACCAGTGCTAGGTAAGTATCCCAAGCGCATTTTATTTCTAATATAGAAGCCCTCAATATATCCTCAAAAATCTAGATAGTCCGCTCAGACTGGCCATCCGTCTGAGGGTGATAAGTAGTACTAAATTTCAATTCAATCCCCATTTCCTTATGCAAGTTTTTTCTAAACCTTGAGACAAAACGGGGATCCCTATCAAATACAATGGAGTAGGAATTTCATGTAGTTTTAGGATCTCGCTGACATATAGCTGAGCCAACCTATCACGTGAATAGGTCGTCCTGATTGCCAAAAAGTGCGCTGACTTTGTCAGTCGGTCAACTATAACCCAAACGGCATCGTGATTTTTAGGAGTCCTTAGCAGACCTGATACAAAATCCATAACAATATCTTCTCATTTTCAGCTTGAAATCCGCATTGGCTATAACAACCCATAAGGTTTTCTCCTTTTCGCCTTTAATTACTGACATATGAGGCACTTGTCCACATAAGTTAAAATGTCCCTCTTCATGTTCCTCCACCAGAAGGTTTTCTTCAAGTCTTGATACATTTTATTTATTCTGGAGTGGATGGTATATCTAGACCGGTGGGCTTCCTTTAGAATATTTTCTTTCCTTATCATCTGGCACACATAATCGGTCTTTAAACCTTAATACTCAATCTGTTCGGATACTAAATTCAACTCGGGACTCTTTACTCAAGTTACTCGTAATTTCTACAAGGAATGTATCATTAACCTACTTTTCTCTAACTTCACTGTTAATCTTAGGCTGGATCTAAAGATAAGACAGGAGCATCCTATTGCCCTTAGCATATCATCGGACATTACATTGCTTCAAATAGTCTAATAATTCCATTTATTTGATTTGCAATCGAGCCACAATTCTTGACTGTCGACTTAATGCCTCTGCAACCCTATTGGCCTTTCCAGGCTTATACTGTATCTCACAGTCGTAGTCCTTTAAGAAATCAAGCCACCTCCTTTGCCTCATGTTAAGATACTTTTGAAAAAATAGATACTTCAAGCTTTTGTGATTAGAATATATAAGAAAATTTTTACCATACAAGTAATGCCTCCAAATTTTTAAGGCAAACACCACAGCAGCTAGCTCTAGATCATGAGTAGGATAGTTCTTTTCATACACCTTCAGTTGTCTAGACCCGTAAGCTACCACTCTACCATGCTGCATCAATACACATCCCAAGCCTGCCTTAGAGGCGTCACAGTACACCTTATAGCCTCCTGATCCTTCTGGAATCACCAATACTGGAGCAGTAGTCAGGCGATCCTTTAGCTTCTGAAAGCTCTGATCACATTCCTCAATCATTCGAATTTAACTTCCTTCTTCAGAAATCGAGTCAGGGGCATAGCAATATGTGAAAAGTTTTTCACAAATCGCCGGTAGTAGCCCGCCATGCCCAGAAAACTTCTAACATCGCTTACAGAAGTCGGCCTACTCCAGTTAGTAACAGCCTCTACTTTCTTTGGATCCACAGAAATACCACCATTGGAGATTACATGTCCCAAGAATATTACCTTCTCCAGCCAGAATTCACATTTTTCCAACTTAACATACAACTTTTTCTCATGGAGCACTTGAAGTACTATCCTTAGATGAGTCTCATGCTCCTCATAGTCCATTGAATAGATTAGAATATCATCAATAAAAACTATCACAAATTTATCCAAATACTACCTGAATACTTAATTCATTAGATCCATAAAGGCAGCAGTGGTGCAGGCATAAGCCGGCACTTTCTCAAAATACATTCTCAAAATACATGTCCAACTCTTCAGGAAATACATTCTCAAAATTGCAAACAACTAAAAGTCCTTAGCCGGCACTTTATGACTCTCAGTGGTGCAGGCATAAGCCAAGCAAGCTTTACGTCCACTTTTTACCAGATGTTTGGCATGCAAGGCCGATATCAACACCGACATCTCCTTCTTCCTAATACCTTGGAAGAAAAAGGTCTCCATCCCATGGATATTAAAATAAACCCTCTTCAGAAAGCAATCAATGGTGTCATGTTTTTAGTCAGCCAATCCATCCCCAGAATTACGTCAAAACCTCCATTGTTTAGTAACTCCAAATCCACAATTAAACACTGCCATCTACTTCTACTACGCATCCAAGATATATAACATCAGTAATTACAGGAAATTCAGTAGGGGTACGCACAGACAATTCATAATTCAACATGTAAGGGGTAGTGGCAATAATGCATGCAAATTGTGGAGAAACAAAAGAGTGGGTAGATCCTGAGTCAACTAAGATAGAGGCAGGGACTCCACAAACAGAAAGAGTACATTCGACAACATTTGGCGATGCCTCCGGTTCCTGAATAGTCACTGCAAAGGCCTTAGCCGAAATAGTAGGCTTTTTCCCCTCTAGTCTCGGGCAATCCTTGATCAGGTGGCATTGCTGTCCTCATTTGAAACAAGCTCCTGTCATCCGACGGCACGTCTGCCCCGGATGCATCTTCCCATAGGTGGTGCAGTGCGCAGCCGACGTCCTTGAATTAGCCATTGACTGAGCCGACACAATACCTTTTCCTTTATCAGTCGTCATTGTCTTCTTGGACGATCGAAAAGATCACCCAGCAGATCCGCCACTAACGCCTGCCCGACTAGCTACTCTCTTTGCGTAGAATTTCTCTATCTCCACTTCTTTCTCGTAAATGACTACCCTGTCCAGTATATCGGCATACGTCTCAAACTTTAATGTGGACAGTTGCTTCCTGGTATCATCCCACAGTCCTTGCTGAAACTTCTTCGCCTTTCTTAATTCGTCTTCTACATAATAAGGCGAGAATCGGGACAACTCACTAAATTTAGCATCGTACTCAGTCATTGACATACTCCCTTGCCTTAATCTCATGAATTCCATCTCCTTTTGATCCCAGAGACTGGATGGAAAGTGTTTCTCCAGAAAGGCTTCCTCGAACATATCCCAAGTGATCATCTCGTTGGGCATTCCTAGCGCTCTTTTCTCATGCCCTACCAACTGTCCGCTTCGCCCTCCAACTTATATACGGCGAAGGTGACATTCTCCTGGTCCGTACACCCAATTATTGCAAATATTTTCTTCATCCTCTTTAGCCATATATCAGCTTCCGCCGGATCAAGTTTCCCCGAAAAGCCCGGTGCTCGCTCCGCCGTGAACCAATCATACGTGGTTGGAGCCAGGATGGCCGGAGCTGGCTCGGTCGCTAGGACCGGAGCCATATGCCTATGCTCGACAGACTCCATTACGCTGGTCGTTTTTTCCAATAAATCTATATAGGCGGCCTCCCGGTCATGGGGTGTGAACGGCCATTCCTTCTTCCTCTTCCACTAGCCATCCTAAAATCAAAACAGACACGATATTATAATCCCAGAAAAGATCCATCAGCTCATTCAAATTGAACCTAGGCTAGGTCCCAAGATTCTTTAGGACTCTAGTCGCCTAAGTTACTCTGGCCTACTTACGGAAATTCAGTACGAAGATTCAAACCTATAAAATTGAACCTAGGTTAGGTCCCAAGATTCTTTAGGACTCTAGTCGCCTAAGTTACTCTGGCCTACTTCTTACGGAAATTCAGTACGAAGATTCAAACCTATACTTCTGCACTTTCAATCGATTAATTCCTAAGGCATCTCATCTCTCTGATACCAATTATGACGGAACAGATTTTTTTTTTTTGCATTCCGCCAGTGACCTCCCAGTCTGACACCAAGTTTCAGTGATCTGGTCCGGACCGGTCGTGCCTACCAATCACAGGATCGCAAATGCCATCTAGGACCCATACACGATATCCATAAAATGTGTAACGGAAGCAAATCTGTTAACCTGCCAAAATATTTACATTCATACCCGTAAACTCATTTATACATACATAGTCATAAAAGTCCAATTACAAATAAAATTCACATATTTCAGCCTGATCATTACAATAGAACTACTTCCCGTTAACTTCAAAATATGCTTCCGAGTCCTTAAAATCATTCGGACGGAGCTCTAGTCACTCCATCTTATCAGGCACGAGCTCTATAGTTTTATCTGGAGGGGAAAAAAACAGAAAACAATGAGCCGGAACTTAATAAGGTACATGCAGATCTTCCGTAAAGCATTTATGCTTTAAGGCGGATACAGATACATATGTAATATAAATATTATAAAACAACAGTTGATCGGATCATGGCAGGTACATAATGCAATATAAATATTATAAAACATCAGTTGACCGGATCATGGTAGGTACATAATGCAATATGAATGTTATAAAATATCAGTTGACCGGATCATGGCAGATACATAATGCAATATGATTATTATAAAACATCAGTTGACCGGATCATGGCAGATACATAATGCAATAGAAATTAGGAAGGCCGAAATAGCCAAAATCCTGAAAATCGGGACAGAAAACGGAGTCGGTCTTAATATAAATATGTCTCTTCTCTTTTATTTTTATCGGTAAGGGACATTGCTAGCGGATGGGGCAATAATCAAGGATAGATTGTGCACATCTCCTCACCATCACGCCAATATCTCATTGTATAAAGCCCCAAGGACGACTCTCACTTCCTCGTACAAATCCCAGAGGACGACTCCCTTTCGTTATCCTCGATTACCACCATAATGTTCTAAGGCATGCCGGAGAACTTTATCTCTCAATGCTAAAGTCCGTTCTTATTTATCTTTTCATAAGGCCGGCTCACTTTTTTTCTTTAGTTCACATTCTGGCCGGGCACAAAACTTTCAGTCGTCATATTACAAAGCTGACCTCAATTTCAATTTTCTTATTCCGGTCAAGTAAAAAGACTGTCAGCTGACATGAAGCCGATTTCAAATCCATAAATCTCGTTCTGATCTATAATCTTTATTATATCATTATGACTCAAGTTCAATTATAAGTTGAGCAGAAAATAGAAAGCAGAAAACAGAAGGCATAAATTAATCATGAAATCAAAATTATATTTTCAGTCTGATCGTAAAGCAAGCAAGACGTCAGAGATTCAGCTTATCAAACAGTAATTAAAACGGCAAGTCTGATATAATATGTGCTAAAGCATTTAAATCTGAGAAGAACACTTGCAATTTTCCTTAAAGCTGAGACTTGTACACAGGAGGTAAAATCTGAGTTTAAAAAAAAGAAAGGTACGCTTGCCTGGTTGTTGTCTGCCCACTCCGACTAACTTGAAGCTTTTCTCCTTCTTCACTCCTTACCCTCCTTCCTTGCCGGGAATTCCACACCCGTCCCTCAACTGGAGCTCAGTATATAAAGTGGAGGGGTTAGGTGGAGTAAGTGGGGTGAGTTACCTACTTGGTACTCCCCTTCAGGGGTTAGGTGGAAGTGACTGGGGTAAGTTACCTACTTGGTACTTTCATCTAGAAGGTCAACGGGGTAGTTCACTTGCTCTGATTAGATTCAGATCTAGTTGGGATTTAACCGTCTAAACAACAAAGCTGGCGATTGTCTTTAGTTTGCCCTTTATCCTGGTCGGTATTTCTGAATTCGGTAGTCAATTCTAGCTGGTCAACATTTTCTTCAAGGTCGGTCAGCTTTTCTAAAAACCGGTCAACCCTTCGGACAACCTTCTGATCAACATCTTAACGCCGGTCAACGTCTTGACATCGCTCAACATTTAAATGATGGTCAATATCTCGACATTGGTCAATATTTTGACGCCGATCAATATCATGACATCGATCAACATTTTGATTACCATTAGTTCTGGTCTTCCAGTAGTGTACGGCCTCTTCGGTTTAAGTGAAAATCAAAATACTCCGATTTTCAAGTAGCAATATTTTATTTTAAATTTTGATTTTGGGATCTCACAGTAAAGGTTTACGTCAAAATATATAGCATAGACCTACACACTTTGGCCATAGTGGCAAAGGTGAATATTGTACGAGTTTTATTTTCCCTTGCAACTAATCTTGCATGAGGTCTATAACAATTTGATATAAATAATGCCTTCTTATTTGAACCACCACCGTGTTTATTGTCCATTGTATGGTTTGAAACAATCTCCTCGAGCTTGGTTTTAGATATTTACAAGGCCATGCATAACTTGAAGTAAAGCCAAGGAGATCACACATTATTTATTAAACATTCAACTAGAAGAGTAACCATCTTACTTGTATATATTGATGATATTATTGTGATAGGAAATGATTCTAGTAAATTAGAAGTCATTCGAAAAAAAATCTTGCAAAAGAATGTGAAGTCAAGGAGTTTGGATGATTAAAATATTCTTTAAAATTGAAGTGGCTTACTCAAAAGAAGGAAGCTTTGTGTCAAAATTAGAATATACACTTGATCTTTTTAGAGAAACAACAAACTTAGGTAGCTCGCCATCAAGTATCCCGATTGATCCAAAACATAGGCTGGGAGAAGAGGCCAAACATCATTTGGTTGACTGAAAAAGATACTACTGAGTCGTGGGATGATTAATCTACCTCCCACATATTTGACTAGATATTGCATAGGTAGTAAGTATATTTAGTCAATTTAGGCACAAATAGAAAAAACAAAACATATGCAAGCCATTCAGAAAATTCTACATTATTTGAAGTCAATACCACAAAACGGAATTCTATGCAAGAAAAGTGAGAGACTGCAATTGGAAGTATGCATTGATGCGGACCCTGTGGGTTCCCTATTGGATAGGAGATCCACATACGATTATTGTACCTAGTCACTTGGAAAAGTAAGAAACAACTAAGAGATCCACATTGAGTTGTTGCACGTTTCTTGGAGGAAACCTATTCACTTGGAGAAGTAAGAAACAACCCATGATAGTAAGATCAAGTGCGGAGGTCAAATTTAGAGATATTGTCTGAGGACTATGTGAACTACAATGGCTGAAGAGAATTCTTAGTGACATGAAATTAAGAATGAATGGACTAATGAAATTATACTGTGACAATCAATCAATCAACTATCAACATTGTCCATAATCCTGTACAACACGATTGGACCAAACATATTGTTGCAAACAAACATTTTATCAAAGAGAAACTAGATAGTGGTCTCATTAGTTCTCCATACATGCCACCAAGCAAACAACTGGTAGAAGTACTTAAGAAAGATCTACATACTCCAAGATTCAAGAGCTCATGACCAAGCCGAGAATAGAAGACATCCACTTAACACCCTGAGGGGAAGTGTTGAGAAATCAAAAGAAATACTTGGACAAGATCTTTCCCCAAGTCAAATTGATATCCAGAACAACTATAGGAGATGCTCTGATCTGGTTGGATACCCTGGACCTGGACAACTCAGAAAATACTTGATGCTGATTTTATTTGATTAGGGAAATCGTACATTGTCTCCTTACCCAATTATATGGGAAGTATTTCCTCTCTCTAGATTTCGTAGAATAGAAAATATCTCCATGTATATTTTTTATTCTTCCTTAATTCATGCAATACTTAGTATAAGAACAATTTTATACCCATGTAAATGAAACAAAAGTCTTATTTCCTCTTTCACCTTCATTCTTATTTTGAATAGGTTTAATCCTGGTAAATTTTGTTATTTCTTTATTCTTAGCTGTTTTCAGCTCCAAATGGATTATTAAGCCATGAATCTTCCCGACATTTCCAGTGAATATCATGGAATTCTCCAAAATATTACCTCTTAGAAACATTAATAGCTAAAATGTCTTGCGAAGGTGCAAAACTAGTTCATTGAGTATGATTTTCATCTTTTTTCAGCAGCAAATCGAGGTGTGCCTTCCATCTTCTTCCTAATCCTTGTCATTTTTCACAATTCAATGCTAGGTATCACAAAGGATTATTATGAGTAATTATTCATACACTAGAACTTGTTCTAGGTGTCAGAATAAAAAAATCAATGTCCTTGCTTTATTAAAATGGTTGTCCAATGCACTTCACTTACCTCATTTCTGACTTTAGAGAGAGTCAAATATTAGCAGTCTTAACCTTGCGAAGTAGATAGGTTGTTTGTGTTGTTTAAAGCCCTGATGCCTCCAGGTCACAATTGAGCAATTATCATCTCATAATTATTCCCTTTTTTCCATTAACCTTCCTCATCTCTTCTGTTGCACCCTATCAAACATGGGGTGAAGAGATGATTTGACTACATTCAGTGGCCTGTGAAAATATTTTCACCACAAGTGTCATTGTTCTTGTTATCTAGCTAAATTCTTGAAAGCTAGTATTCCATTTATTGTAATCCAAAGGTTTATTCCTTCTTGTACCATTTTTTCATGGTCACAAAGAAATTTTAAAAACTGTAAGCATGTATGAATTATGTTCATTGTACAACCAGGAATGAATTTGGTCTTGAAATCTGCATAGTATCAATTTTTTATTGATTCTGAGGATAACATAAATTTTGTATTGACTTTATTCAAAGAGCAGAGTCCTAGTAGATACAAAACAGTCTAATCTAGAGAGGAGAAGAATTTTCTTCTGTAGTGTCAGGACTCTTGTTTTTCACAAGAACTGCATGCTCGAATGGCAGACTCCTCTTCCAATACCCTGGCTCATCCTTCACATAGAAAGCACATAGAGAATTTGTTTTCCTGATACCCATTCCCTGAAATTAATTGAACAGCCGCATAGTCAGCGTAACGTAATGTGCTCTGGCAAAGAGCAAGAACATCAGTTAGGAATTTCTGTATCTGTTTTACCATCATTATGAATCTGCTTTCTTCACTTCCTGGTTCTTGAATCACTTGTCTGGAAGCTGGATGTTTTTCTTCCTTGGTTGCTTGCAAGAAGCAAAGGACTCTTTCTCTTTCTCGGTGTCTGTTTCTGCTCATTCCATTTTCTTAGTGGACAAGCAGCCTTTTTATCATTTAATTGAAGTAATGTTAATACTGAATCTGTGGAATTTTCTGTTTTGTTTCTTTTCCACATATGTTTAAAATTATTCCATTTCCTAGGGATGGTCCTACTCCATGTACTAGAGATGATGACAGGGGCAGGCCTTTGTTGTTCAGTGTCACTTGTGCACAGCGCATCTCTCTGCACGTAATCTTTTCTAAAGTCATATCTGTTAGAAGGCAAACATTCTTTGTATTCCTGTGACCATCACTAATCTTGCTACTTACACTGAGATCATATTTACAAAGCAATATATCTTTAGCTGAATTGGAACTGCTCCACAGATTCCTTGCAACGGCATTATCATTGAGAGTTGCATAGTCTAGTACTGCTCATTGACGTTGTTATCTAGATCCTGAGAACTATAGTCTTTTCAGATCCTTATTGCCATCGCATAAATATGGGGAGTCACACACTGTCAACAATAACCTTCCTCTTCGTGTGTCAACTCCTTAATTTCACTGATGAGTAGTAGCAGGAAGCACCCTATTAACAACCTTGCTTTTCTGTTTTCTTTGAATGTTTTCACTAGCAAAGTAACATTTTGTGGATTTGATGAAATTGCATGACTATTCTTGTCCTCTTTTCCTTCCCTTCATTGTTTTTTGTTAGTTGCTTTTGAAACCTTTATCTTGTCTTGGATTCCAACTGTACATTTTTAATGCTTTCAGTAATCTATCAGTTGCTGTATTTTGGTTGGCTTTTGAAACAATGTCTTCCAGAAAATTGCTGGGAAAAAGTTGTGAGAAACCTTTGCTACTTGGAGAACAGAAGACCAAGGTACATCTCAATGCCAACTGATATGGTTTCTTTCATACAAGGAGTTACTATGGAGTTTGTTACATATCAAATTGGCTTAGAAGATGGTGCTACTATCATTTGAATCAGCACACAACACTACCTTCTGTTTTTAGGTCATTTATATCTACTATTTTTCAGTTACAAGAGAAATCTCAGATTTTTAATAGCTAGTACCTGACAAATGTCAGATTTTTCCTCTCTTTTCTTTTATATATTTTTTTTGTAGCAGTTGTTGTGTTAAAAACAAGTGCATGATATTATAACAATTAATAAATTGATAAATCGAGTATCATTTTACAAGGAATTAATTTTTTGCTAACAAAAATTCCATTGTGCCAACATTATCTAAATAACCGAATTAAAAGAGAAAGTAACTAAATGGCTAATCACTACGAAAATTGCACTAAAATGAATGGAGCTTAATGAAAAGAGATACTAGGGTATTCTAGATTTCAACTAGGTATTCTTATGTGCCACCTTTCAATTTCTCATGGACAACATTCAAACAATGGCAATCAAGATAGAATGAATATTTAGTGCTCCCTTCTGGATTATATTAAAATTATGGTAAAATATTCATCTGCTATATCTCTTTGTATAATATATAACCATGCATTAAGCTCAATCTATCTCTTTAAAAATTACAAAAGTTCATGTAGTATATCTCTCTCTATAATAAAATTTATGTCACTTCTCACAAGATTATTTATGTATGCATATCTTTTTGGTTGTAATATACAATATCACATCATTCAAATGGAGATCAATCACTCAAAAGCATTATGTGCAAAGAGAAGTAATCATAAAGAGAAAATGTTGTTGCATGAAATAATTTCAAGATTACATAGTTCTGACTACATCTAAAACCCTAGTATTGATTACTTCATGTTTGAGTGAATAACAAACATGAACATTCTCAAGACCATCCTTTTAAGGAAGGAAACAAAAAAAAAAAAAAGAGGAAGAAAAATGTGAAGAAGAAGGTTGTTCCTTCTTCTGGTTTGCTGGCCTCCAGGTTCTACTTATTTTTCTTATCCATTTTCTGCCATGTTGCTGCTGGTTAGAACGGTCATCTATCCTTCTCTCCCACTTTATTTTCTGTTCTCTGCCTTCCAGACTAGAATGAAAACTCAGCCACTACAAATCTTCTTTTTATTCTCCACTTGACAATCTTCAGACCATGTGTGTAAAATAGTAGAGCCTCCTCTTTTATCCTAGTTTTCTTGTATATTGCCTAAAATCTTAAAGCAAAATTCTGCTGAATTGATCTTCAAATCCTCCAACCAATCAAGATCCAAACTTTCCTATTTTTGTGGATTTTCAAAATTTACTTATCTTGCACATGTTTCATTCTAAAGTCATCAGAATCGTGAGACATGTAGATGCAAAAGTAGAGGGCTTGAAATAAACTTTGCAACTAACACTAATAAAGCTCGAGTGAGGTAAAATGACCATTTTGCCTCTCTTCCTCTTCCTTTAATAGCTTCTTCTTTAATCAAATAACAAAGGAAAGTCAATAAAATGTCACTTAAGTATGAGAATTTAGTGTAAAATAAGTTCCACATAATGTGTATAATTTTATTACATCAAATATCCCCGAACTTAAGTTTTTCTAGTCTTGAGGAAAATAAGGAAAAAAACTAAAATGAAAACAAATTAAGAAAATGGCACATGGATTTTTAGGTTAGATTTTTCAAAATTCCCTTTAGAGGGTGCAACAAGTACATATTTTGAAAGAAAATTCAATTATTACAATGTACAAATCCAACTTTATAGGTTTCCTTGTATCACATTAGATTCATTTTGTCAGTGTGTGTTGAATAGCCTTATGAATTTTGAACATTGAACCTTGGATCAGTTTATGCAAACTAAGAATGTGATATATCTCTAAATGTGAATTCCATAATATCAGCTCTCAACTAATGTAGGCTTAATGCAATGTTAAGTTCAAAGAGTTCCGATGCCATGAAAGAATTTGCTGCCATCCTATGCAAGAGAAGCTAAGCCATTTCTTGGCATCGATTGCTCCACCTCACCTGAAATATCTTAGTACCCTGTTATAATGGACATTGCTAAACATTTGGTCACAGTATCACTAGTTAGGCTATTTTTCTTTTCCTCCTTTTTTCATTCTTTTCAGTTATTTATTTATTTTAATATCTTTGGTGGAGTATGTTCTTCTTTGTTTCACCATTCTTACAGTTCAATGATCTTTTCAAAGCTATAGATCTCAATAGCATGATCTTCGAAAGTTCTCTTGAACAATAAGTGTTTTACGCTTAAAATGGTAGGATAATGCCATTTAACAAAAGAAAAAAGGCTAAGACATACATATGCACATTTGGCTCAAAGGGGTAAACTAAGGATAACTTTATAGAAGGCAGGCTAGAAAGGCCCAACCATTCCAAAGTTGGCCTGAATTATTTCCCTAATGTCACACCGTCTAGGATTTTGCCTCTATAATCAAGCAAGTACTGGGGTTGATGATGAGATTTAATAAATGGAATAGTTCACATAAATTTTCTCTAACTATACATAACAACTTGTTGATCAAGGCTATGTGCTCAAATTATAGGAAGAATCGTATGATCAAGTTGACAAACACTAGGGTCAAAATTTGACACAAACAATATATTTTATGTTCTAGAAATCCATATTCAATTTCTACCCTAAAAACTCACTTTTCAGAATTTCAAATTCTACAACTTGCCTTTAAAAGCTAATGTTGAACGAGCAAAATCTCATTTAGAAATCTCTAGAGTTCCTCTAGTCATGCATGTTTTTCCAGCCCTGCAGCCTTTCCAAAGAAAACCAATTTAAGATTAAAAAATAAAGCTCCTTTATGTTTATCTTAATGTGGAAATAAATAAAAGTGTAAAAGTATAGAAGACTTCTCTAAATGTGTGTAAATTAAAGATGCCAGAGCATAATATTCCTTATGCTTTCTTCCATCCCAAACTTGATTACAGTCCTGGGTAAAATAAACCACTATTAGTAGAAAACAAAATCTAACAACAAAACAAAATGAAAAAGCACAACTAAAACTAAGAAATTTGGTTGCCTCAAAGCATTTTGTTTATATTCTATAGCTAGACTCAATGATATGCTCAATCTTCCAATTGTAGGGACATTTCTTGATGGTCGAGGTTACCATGTATGTCATGCTTGACTCACTTTCCCTTGCCTTGACGCTTTTTTATCACACATTTTGATTTCCAACGCACCATGTGCAAAGACATGAACCACCACAAAGGGGACTGACCATCTTGGTCTTAACTTTCTTGGAAATAATCCAAGTTTTGAATTGTAGTGAAGGACATGATCTCCTGGTTTGAATTCTTGATGGAAGATGTTTCCAAGCATTCTTATAAGCTTAGCTCTTTAACTAATCCATCTCATTGAGTTGGATCAACTTATTATCCTCTTAAACTTCATTCAAATTGTTGGAAACAATGACCGTGAATGAATATGACTCACTAAATGCAAACGTTGAAGGTTGGATGCCAAAGACTTCTATTTAAGCTTTGTGCTATTTGGAGTAGGAGGATCCATGCTGTTGGCTTCAAGAGCTTCATAGGCTAGCCGGTTGTGTGCCCATGTGGTGGATCTTCAAGATATCGGATTGCCTCTTGTTTATTTTCTTCCTTTTCACCATTGTAATGAATATGTTGGGTTGTTGTAGGCATATGCCTCAAGGGGGTCCTTTAGCTGTTCTATAACAAACCTTTTGGCTTTGACATAATCAACCATATCAAGTAAGAGCAAGAGTCGATTGAAGTAGATGGATATTTGCTAGCCTCAAAACACATTAAAGGACATTGTATCGTCATGAACTCATAGTTCGAGTTCTCCCCTTTGAACATCGATTAAGTTCCTCTTGGTGGCTAAGAATGGCTGGCCAAAAATAAGTGGCATGTCCAGATTCTCCTCCATGTCAAGAACTACCAAATCAGTCGGGAAGATAAACTTGTTTGCCTCGACTAAAACACCCTTAATGATACCCCGAGGAAGATGCTTGGATGGATCTATCTGCCTATAGTAAGAAGATTGTGGTTGCCCTTGCTTCTCCTACACCTAATTAATGAAAGTAGATAAAGACATCAAATCATTACTTGCTTCCAAATTACATAAAACCTTTGACGAAAATGAATAACCAATCATGCAAAGTATACAAAAATTCCCTGGATCTTTTAACTTGGGAGGTAGTTTATTTTGCAAAATTGCACAACATTCCTCGGTTAACATCGGGGTCTCATTATCCACCAACTTTTTCTTGTTTGACAGGATGTCCTTCATGAATTTCATATTGCGAAGCATTTGTTCTAGAGCATCTGCAAAAGAAATGCTAATATGTGACTTTTTAAACATATCAAAAACTTTGAAAATCGCTTATCTAGTTTGTGCTTTCGGAGACGAGAAGGGAATGGAATTGATTGTGCATATTTCTTCACACAAGCTTCTCTTTCTTGCTCCTTGGTTAGACTCAGTTCCTTACATTTCTCATTCTCATCACAGCATCTTTCCTACTCCTTGCTTTCAGTTTGTCTACTTCCTACTTGGAATTAGTGCTTTGGCTTGCTCATGTTTGGCTTCTCTAGCTCTCTACAGCTCCTCAATGTGATAGCTTTTACATGATCTGTAGGATTTGTCTCGGTTTTGCTTAGGAGAGAGCCTTGAGGTCTGTTAGACAACATATTAGAAATGTGCCCTATCTAAAGTTTGAAGTTCCAGATGGCTGCCCCTTGGTTTTGAAAAATAGTTATTGTCTCCTCCATGAGACTTTTATTTCTTAGCCATGAATGAATGATCGGAGGCTCCTTGTTTTTCTTCTTTTTGTTGTGATAAAGGTGCTTGAGATGGTTGCCCCATTTGTTGGTTACTCTGAGAAATTGGGATGGATCCTCCATCCCATGTTATACGTGTTGGAGTATGAGTTATGTTGGGCTTTTGAAAGTTGGAAACATAATTAACATTCTTCTTCATTGACGTGACAAAAGGATTTTCTCCACTTAACCAACTATACCTGCATGATTCCCTTCAGAGTTTAGGCCATTCACAAGTCAAATGGGAGGTGCAAATAGCATTTATCTTCCTGGACTCCATTTGTTTTAAGAGGGTCCAAGCTATGGCAAGAAATTTCGTGAGCATTTCATGCTCATTCATTCCCATTGCCTTCTATGCTTTGTTTCTTTCTGAGGGCCATTAATTGTTTGAGGAAATCTCTTCCAAATGTTTATAAGCCTCTTCATGGGTCTTACTCATAAGTGTTTCCTGGACCACTGCATCAACCATAGTTCTTGTGCTTTTTACATTGATTTTGTGCTTCATATATGGACTCCATTTTGAATTAGTTGATGGTGGTGATATTACTTCTCATCCTTGTTGTCTTTGAATGGGGAAAGAACTTGGCTGAAAGTTTTCAGCCAACTCCTCCCAAGCAGCGATGCAACCAGGTGATAGTGAAGTGACCCACCCTTTAGCCTTGTCTCAAAGTGAAAATGAGTGTCTCAATCTAATGGCATCGTCTAAAATTTCATTATACTTGAAAGTATCACATATCTCCAAGAAATTGGAAATAGGAGCATTCAGATACTCATCTTCCATCAAATTGGACCATGGATTGGATCATTTGAATTATAACTGGCTTAATTTCAAAATTGTTAGCTTCAATGGCTAGTTTCTTTATGCATGAAGAAATGCCATGAAAACATGGGACCTCATAGTCCCAAAGTGTCCTTGGACTTCCCACTTCTTGAATTTGGTTAGCCAAATGTTGCTTTGCCTTAGTTCATCAGTGATATGTTCTCTCAATATTGGGATCTAAATGTGGCAGTTCTACACTTTTAGATCATCTCATATAAGATCACTCCTAGACAAAGAAAAAGAAAAAGTCCACTAAGAGTTTGTGACAATATCAAACTTCAAGTTGCCCCCTTTTTTATGCTCTATATATTAACTAATATTCACTATGATTAAAACTAAACAAATTAAACTACAAAAACTTACCTAAAAACAATATAAAAGAAAGTCAAGAAACCAAAACTAGAAGCACGTAATAAAAAATTTAAATTAACATCAAAATAAAATTGTATTAATAGTAGCAGCATTTATTAAATTCCTAGCAGCAGCGCCAAAAGTTTGTGTTAAATTACAAGTGTACAATATCTTAACAAGTAATAGAGTAATAAATTGAGTATCGTTTTCCAAAAGATTAAATATTTACCAAACACCAAAATTAACCTTATCCTAATGTTATATAAATAACTAAATGAAATAAGGGAGTAACTAAGTAACTAAATGATTAATCACTACGAATATCGCACTAAAGTAAGATAAACTTTAATAAAGAGAGATACTAGAGTATTTTAGATTTCACCTAGACATTCTTATATAGTAGCTTTTAGTTTCTCATAGGCAATATTTAATCACAATAGCAATCAAAATAACATTGATATTCAATGCTTCTTTTCGGGTTATGTTAAAATTATGACCAAATATCTATTCACTATATATTTGTATGAATGAAATGCATAACTATGTATTAAACTCAATCTATCTTTTCAAAGATTATATATGTTTATGTAGTATATCTCTATCTATAATAAAATTTATGTCACTTCTCTTAAGATCAATTAATTCTTCCTTTCAGATTATATTAAAATTATGGCAATATCTATCCACTATTTTTTTGTGTGAATAGAATACATAACCATACATTAAACTCAATCTATCTCTTTAAATATTACACAAGTTTGCATAGTATATTTCTATCTATAATAAAATTTATGTTACTTCTCTCAAGATTGATTATATATGCATCTCCTCTAGGTTGCAACATACAGTATTAAATCATTCAAATCCAAAATTCAAAAGCATTAAGTGCAAAGAAAAGTAATCATGGAAAAAAAATGTTATTGCATAAAATAATATCTAAGAGTAAATAATTCAACCAAAGGCTAAATTGAAAACCCTGGTAATGAAAATTTAATTCATGTTTGAATAAATAACAAACATGTACATCCTAAAGTCCATTCTGTCAAAGGAGAAATAAGGAAAAGAAGAAGAAAAATGTGAAGATGAAGGCTGCCCCTGCTTTTGGATTACTGGCCGATAGGTTCTACTTCTTTTTCTCCTAAGTTCTCAGTCGTACTACTTCTGGTTAGAACAATAATCTATCCTTCTTCCCCTCTCTATCTTCTTTTCTCAGCCTTCCAGAATAGAATAAATGTCCAGCTGCCACTTCTTTTTCTTCTCCTTTTGCCAATCTGCCGTGTGTGTAGAATGATAGTGTCTCCACTTTTTACCCTAGTTTTCTTTTTATGCTGCCCAAAATCTTGGAGCAAAATTCTGCTGAACTGATCTTTAAATCCTCCTAGCAATCAATGCCCAAACTTCCCTATTTTTGTGGATCTTAAAAATTTACTTATCTTGCACATGTGTTTCATTTCCAAGTCATTGGTATCTTAAGACATGTGTAGAGAAAAAAGTATAGGCTTGAAACAAGCTTCATAACAACAACAAAAAATGCTTAGGTGGTATAAAATGATCATTTTGTCTCTCTTCCTTAAACAACTTCTTCCCTAATTAAATAACAAACAAAAATCAATTAGAGGTCACTTCAGTATTTGGATTTAGCATAAAATAAGCTTCAAATAGTATATATTATTTTATCACATCAATAGTTGTCAATGATGTGCTGTCGCATGTCCTCCAGTTGGGTATTTTTTCTTTTAGTTCAAATTGTTGTAGTCAATCCATAATGCTATCTTGGCTTACTGGATTGGATCACAGCTAGATTTAGTTTTTGACAAAGTAATATATAGTAGAGTATAATAGATAACTAGAATCCAATAGATAGAGTATATATTATAGATTCCTATGTATGTAATGTACCAACTAAACCATGTGCAGCATTTTCCACTGTCGCAGCTAGGAATGTCAATGTCTTCATCTCAGTTCCACGTTTAATCTAAATCCTGATTTGAGAGATTGTGTAGGGCATGTATGTCCCCTCTAGACAATGCATAACCTGAAGAACTTTGGTAGAATAACGAATATCTTGGAACATATTTGAAAAATGCTAGCAAGGGAGTGGATTTTAAATGCGTCGCTATATTTGGAATCATCCATTTCCAAAAAAAGTTGAAGCAGAGGAGCTAAGTCAAAATCAAATGGGAGAAAAAATAAAGTAACCTCTGCCTTAATTTTCACTTATCCTGATAAACTCAAATTGCTGATGTCTTCGACTATGAAGACTGGATAAGTACACATCGTTCCTGCACAGATTTATGATGAAAGTTCTTCACAACCACAATAGGGGTGATATTCATAACCAAAATTTTCTGTTTTCTGCAGATTGATGAAACTAGAAAGTTGATTGGTCTGCCTGCAGATGGATTTCCTGTTTTATGTTCGGATGCTTTGATAGCAAGGTATCTTGGGGCTAGAAACTGGAATATAAAGAAAGCTGCAAAAATGTTGAAAGAAACCTTGAAATGGAGAATGGTTCGATGGGTATACATCCATGCTTTCGAAATCTGATTTTTAATAATTAAATTTATTAGCATTTTATTTTCATGTTTTGACACTCTACGTTGGAGATGCACAATATTGCACCACCAAGTATAACTTCATGCAATCTGTCCCAGCCAACATTAATTCTGTCTTATTTTCCTTGTCTCTCTCTCATTGGACTTCTTGTCTCTCTCTCATTAGACTTCTTTTTTTCTTGCTCTTGTTAGTCTCCTTGTCTCTTGTAAGAGTACTCATCTCCATAATCCTAATATTACCTTTGGGTAAACTATGATCTTTATCCTGTTAATATTGTATGCTTAATTCTCATGATATGGACTCCAAAGTTCTTATGGCAAAGCATGATGATTTATCTTAAGTTCTTTTGTTGGACAATTGTTACTGCTGGGAAGCATGCTTGCCAGGTTGAGATCTTGCTTTATTTCATGCCTAGCTCCTTCAAAGAGGGGTGCTTACTGGCTAATAGAATGCAAAAATAGTAAAAGACTAGAAGAGTTGTCGCATTCGTAGCTGTATCCGTAGATGGGCAATGCATTAAATCCAGTTCAAGTGTGCTTTGTTGCGGCATGAGTTCTCCTATTTTACTATCTTCATATTCTTCCTGCAGTTGTGGAATCCTTTGAATTGAGAAAATCAGATAGCTTCTACCTTAAGATATTATCATTGTGAACATAAAGGGAGATTTTTGTCATATGGTGAACCTTATTTTAGGCTGAATGGTGTACCTTTCTTATTTCGTTTTCTTTTCTCTGAAATTTTGCCAGGGAGACATTGCTGATGAAGCTGAAACTGGAAAAATTTATAGAGCTGATTACTGTGATAAGCATGGGCGGACTGTTCTTGTGATGAGACCTGGTTTCCAGGTGAATATGACTGGGCAAATTACCAAAACTATTCTCAACTTTTCCGTTTTTATTTTCCCCGTATTGTACTATCTTCTTTTATTTTCCAACTTTATTTTTAACTTTTTCTTAGTACTATTTTACACTATGCAAAGAAACTTGGTCAAGTTGATCATATTTTGGTGCAATGTGAGATACATGTAATGTAAAAGTCTACAAAATGGATGTTTAATTATATACATTTTTAGGAAAATTCTCCATAATGACAGTATGACTGGCATAACAGGCTGTGATTAAGTGTCTGAAATTGTTTATTTGCCTCAGAATACGAACTCAATAAGAGCACAGATCAGGTATCTGGTATACTGTTTGGAAAATGCCATAATGCACTTGAAGCCTGATCAAGAGCAGATGGTGTGGCTGATTGATTTTCAAGGATGGAATATGTCAAGCATTTCTGTGAAGGCAACAAAGGAAACAGCCCATGTATTGCAGAACCATTACCCAGAGAGACTGGGGCTTGCAATCCTCTACAATCCACCAAAGATTTTCGAGTCGTTCTGGATGGTATTTACTGCATCCAGATTCTAATGGCATAACTTGGTCTTTGCAATGTTTCTGAGGCAATTTGAGCAAAAATCATTGCACCTGATACATACTCATTGCAAGAATATTAGTCATTCATAACGACTTTGTTGCTTTACTCTCATTATGGATCCCCACTTCTATTGTTTATTTGGTTTCAGTCACTTAAAATCTGTGTATATGCTTGTAAAAACTTGACCTCAAGTTACTTCATTGCATTGCAGATGGTGAAACCAGTTCTTGAGCCAAAGACGTACAAGAAGGTCAAGTTTATTTACAACGATGATCCACAAAGTCAGAAGAGAATGGAAGAACTTTTTGACATGGAGAAGCTGGAATTCGGCTTTGGGGGGCAAAACCCAGTTGGGTTCAACTATGAAGCTTATCGAGAACGAATGCTGGAGGATGACAAGAAGATGACTGAATTAACCAACTCTGGATCTTTTGATATGGGTGAATTGCAGCAAGATAACGGCTCTGAGTACTCTGATGAAGCTACTTCTACATGCAGTGGCTATGCATCAAGCTTTAGTTTGGCGGGTAACGAGAAGGGCCAAGGTGGGGTGAACATTGACACGGATGCAACCAAAGAAGCACAAATGCTGGATGAACTCGCATTATAAGCTATCATAGTCAATAGCCTCGCTTCATTTTAGAGATTAATGATGTTGAGCAGTCAGCATTGTTGCTGTAAAATTGCAAAGTTTTATTGAAATTTGATACGATCTGTTAGTGGCAACAATGTAATTTAATGTTATTCTTTTTAAAGATTACATAAAGATCTCGGCAAGTCTTTCTATCTCTTGTGCTATTTTGAGCTTGCATGCTGGAACCTGTGAGAGTTATTTTTTGGCTACTGGGGAATTTATCAAGCTCGGAAGTAGATGCAGTATATTTATTGGCTGTGTGTGGGCTTTGGCTCTACCTTCATGGCACTTCTAAATTAAATTTTAGGTTCAGAATAAATTTCAAATAGAAGATAAGCACCGCCCCTCTCCCCCTTCAAAGCCTTTTAGTAGAGGGTCACTAGACTTCAACATCCATCAAAAGAATATATATTAGAGATTGACCATTTATATCACTTAAAATATTCACTATTATTTATCCATCCAGCGATCAAGATTAAAAAAATTAAGTAGATAAATGGTAAAAATTAAATAGCTATACTCCTAATTATTAGGTAATATGAAGATATTTTTATTAGGAGGGCCATAATAGTTGTGCCTGAACAAATGTTTTAACTGCCCGAAGACTTATATTTGAACAAATATAAATGATATCAAAATGTCTTCTTTCTCCTCCGAAGGTTTTAGATGTGCTATGCCCAATGGCTTCGTATTTATAGGAATGTTAAGCTTTCCTCCGGTAGATTGAGTAACCATTCGCAGGGTAATTAGCTCTCTTTCTTATGACAAGTTATGGTTCCTCAATGCAATATACTTAAAATGGGGTTGGGATTATTACCTCTCTCATGCGCTAATGCCCATCATTATGGGACATAGTTACCCTCTCCATTCCACGATTGGCTGCTTCTCTCTTCAGCAATTATAGAATCTTTTTTATACCGTCACATTTTTTATTCTGAAATCAATGAATAGTTTTCTAGTAAATTTTTTGCTAATATCTCTTCTATCGAGTAAAATTCATAGGGCCTATGAATAGGTAAAAAGCAGAGTCAAATTATCAAGTCTGATAAACCATCAATACAACCTGTCCTCATTGTAACCACGAAATGGCCTACTCGGCTCTGTTCCATCTTCAATTTTCCATTCGGCAACTTGGTCTTGGCTAGTCCGCCTCCTTGACCAAGCACCATCCATGTTCCATTTTCTAGGTGTAGATTCGACTATAATTCGGTTTGGTGTTACGTTAAACCTATCACTGCCCCCAGTCTCGAAGTTTGAATTCAGACTTTGAGGATATAAATACTCACAAAAAAAAAAAAAAAAAGAGACTTTGAGGATATAAGGTTATATCTCTTTATTACTTCAATTGCCCATTCCCAATGAATAGCCTTATAGTTTGCATTATTGTGTGTTTCTCGAGGTCATTTTCGAGATACCATGCATTTATTTTGCTTTGATCGATCTTTTTGCAGGGATTCTTCAAATTTGGTGGGACATTGCATTATGCATTTCTTGCATTACAGTTGACGTTGGCTTATCAAAATTTTGTGCACAACTTGACATCTACAAAAGATGCCATTGGGCTTCAATCTTCATAACAAATTTCTTCCTCATTCCCTGCCACCTTAATGCTTTTCATAGGAATTGCCCAACCGAACCTTTGCGTCCAGCTCTTTCTTCATTATAGAAAAAAAAAGGCAGTCCTTCTAAGATAACACCTTTCCTGTTGGGTCACGTGCGCAAGACTATCCTATTTTCCTTCCTTCAAATCCAAAGCCATTTTGGCTCCCTTCTTTTCGGTGGCTCCCGTTGCTGAATCACCATCCACCCTTTGAGCTGAAGGGCAGTGGTGGAGATTTGGTCTGATGACCACTTGACAACTCTACTTTTGCTGTATATGTTGTCATGGTGGCTGTTATAGTCCGTCGTCGGTCTTGCTTTGTCTCCTGTCCGGTTGCTGGGATGTCAACGTCTTCAGCGGCAAAGGGTTCGGCATCTTCAGGTCGCTTTTTGGTGACCACTAGACTTTCCCTTCCTGTGTTCCCCTTAATCATATGATGGGCATAGTTATTGTTGGTGAGGTTTCTGATGATCTCCAGACATCATTTCTGACGGATAATGCTGCTGGTCTGACGTCTCTTGATTTTCCTTCACGTTAGTGAAGCCTAGCTTGCACTAACGAACATGAGTTTGCTTTATGAAGTTGGTAGTAATCAATAATAATTAAATAAAAATAAAAAAATTTATTTATCCTTTAAAAACCAAAACCTAAATTTAATTAGCCAAAACCGGGTCAAACCTGACAAATTCGAATAACGATTTATACAACAAGACAATAGATGTAATACCAAACTAAATTATTATGTCCGGTCTCTAAAATAATGAGAATAAACTTGGTTAACTCAACTGATAAGAAAAATGGACAATCCGAAATTATACAGTCACACCATCAAATTTATACAATTTCGGATAACACAATATTCCCAACATATACTGACCAAAATAATTAGATATACTACAAATCTTTTAACATAAATTCTCATA
>JAOVVI020001819.1:0-16719 GCA_028571085.2 Nepenthes alata
CGATGGGGCGAATAATTGATGATTGATTCTGTTATGCACACAATCAAAGCCAGTAACACGCATAGGAATATCCCTTTCGGCGGGATGACATACAAAAACATCCCGAAGGTCGATGGATTATGTACAAATACCTCCTCAAGGTCGATGGATTATAAGAATTTCTACCCTCTAGGCTAACACCCTGAGGAAGGGCGGACCACGTATAACTCCATGGATAGAGTTATCATCAATTACCACCATAACATTCTAAAGCATGCCGAAGAACCTTACCTAACTAAATAATAGTTTTAGGTCAAAATTAACAGAATCAAAAATATTTTTCTTTTTGTTTCTTCACTTATAATTTATCAAAAATCAGAAAGTCAGATAGAATTATGCAGATAAGCTTTCAGATTACTCCAGAAATGTACAGAAACATAACAATATATTTCCATGTAAATTATTCAGATACAAATCATAACATGGACATTACCTCTTTACAAATCTACACTTACATGTCAAAAAATTATGAATTTTAAACACCAATCCCTAAATTTTCGTTCCTAGGGTTTCAACGAAGCTTTCGGACGTAAAACGGCTACCAAATACTTGTATATTCATGAAATCAAGGCCATAAATCCAAATACAAATACAAAATCATGCATTTAAACCAAAAAGTTTTAAAATTTTGAGCTAGGGTCTGAAGCAAGCTATCCAAACCATAATCGAATGCCATAATGTGAACCAAACACGAAATCGAAGCTATAGTTCATAAAAATCATATGTATACACAAAACCAAGCTAAGAAATTATGAGAAACATACTTTATTTACACTAACACGGGAAAACATGATTTTAGAGTATAAATACAAATTTAGAGATACTGAAAAGCTGTAAAAATGGGAGATAATGTCCGAAGTACACTTGCTTTCACCCGATTTACAGTTTTCCTCACTTTCATCGGATGAAATTTGGCAGAGAGACCCTTCCTCTTCTCTTTCCCTCCCCTTCTCATTCATGTTCTGTCGTGGTTGAGCCCCAAAATCCTCCCCTTTCTGTGTTTTATAACAAAAATGAATTAGGTCGCTGAAGTAAAAACACGCATGTGCTCGAGCATGCGACGAGCGAGGCTCTACTTGTTTTTGGCGCTTGCCCCCGCGCTCGAGCGTGTGACAGGCGCCGTGGTGCTGGGCAATTAATCAGCATACAACCACCCGATTTCTTCTCTTTTTACTTCCGAAACTCATTCTCCCATGTATATTTAGCCTCATCGTGATTATTATTATTTTAATTACTTTTGAATTATCATGTTTTGGGTTCGGGATCTCACAACTCTCCCCCACTTATAGGAATTTTATCCTCAAAATTTAACGAACCTCAAATTTTGTAAATCGGAGGAAACCTTTCTAACATTCCTAAGTTATTTCTTCCGTTAAATGATTATTCTAGGAAACCTGGAGCATGCAAATCACCTTGATTTTTAGTAGCTGATTCGTTCTATGACCATCTATGTTTACTAAGTCTAAAGGCAAACCCCAATTTATTAACTACTTTTCCAATGTAGTTCAAAACCTTAAATGGCAAAACGTTTCTTACTTCAACTTACGTTGAGCCTAAAAAATAATCATTCCTTTTGGGTCTCAAATCGAACATCGAAATATACGAGTTCACCAAAATTCTGCTGCACAGTCTAATTAATTTCCAAACCATGGACCATCCGATTTTAATCTACGATCTAATCCAATCTAACTCGACACCCACAATTCTCCAATCAAATTGGCTAAGATTTTTGCAATTACCTCAAATTGCAATCAGACCCTAAATCAGAATGCTCCATATCCTCATTAGTTCGTTGGTATGTCTTTGAACCGACATCTTCCTAAAACACCCAACCTAGGTTGAACACTTATCATGTAAACGAATCCCAAAATATCCATATCATGTAAACAAATCCTACAAATCCTCAAATTATAGTCAAATTAGAAATTTCAGTCGTATCAATCACCCGAAATTTATACAGCCCAAGGTGATCACCCAAAACCCCAAACTCAAACACTTAACTATCTTAGGATCTCGTTGGCACACCGATAAGTGAATTGATTCCATCTGAATGCATTATCCATAATCACGATGGGTGGGTCATCCTAATCATCTTAAAATAAAATCATTAGGACTTCTCTTTCCCTGATTTCATATCCTTGTTGTTTCAGATATAATTCTCTCATCAAATATATGGCCATACTTTTCCATCATCTCTGACCTAGCCTATTGCTCAAAATTTCTCTGATCAACTTAGTTAAGATTCGACATAAATCTTAAATCACAAGTAAACTTTGAATACTAAACACCTTACATTTTCATTATTTCGCTTACATCTTTCTATACTATATATCCTTGAAACACTTGGCCATTCATTCTTAGCCTTTCAAATCACATTCCAAGGCCTATGGAAGTTGTGGGCCTACACACGCTTACATTATTCCTTCTAATTGTTTAGTTTACGGATCCATAATCTTCCTACAACTTATACCCATTGGCTCATATGAGGCACCTAGGCATACAACCATAATTAACAATTTTCACGAGTCCTCAATTCATCGTAGGATCCTCAGACCGTCACAAGGTTAGAAACCACAATTATAATAGTCATAAGGATTGTTATAATACAAAATCAAGACACTAGCAACCTCAAGATCTCACTGGCATACCGATGAGTTTACTGATTAGCCCTAGACATGTCCTCTATAATTTACAATGAGGGAATTGTTCTAAGTTTCATGAAATATAACCATATCTTATTTCAAAATTTCATAACCCCAACGTTCCAGACACGATTCTATTTCCCAACATAGAAATACGACATCCCATTACCCTGATATTATTTGTCAGTACTAGGTTTTGTTATTCTTAGAGGCATCGAGGTTTACCCTTGAGATTTACACTATTTCACGATCGTCCTTTCCTTAGTGATGTAACTAACCGTTAAATATTTAGACAAAGTTATCTTGAAAGGCAAGACCCAAAAGCTCTCAAGATGGGCCTTCGATTACTCATTCTCGCTATGACCTCTGCCTCTACTTGTATCAAGAACAACCATCCTCATGATAGAGAAAACATAGTCCTAAAATTTCCTCCTTGATGATCCATCTTCTCAAACTTCAGAAATCATAGGACAACACTTATAATTTCCCTAAAGAAAAAACCTCATCGATTAATACTAACTTTGAGCAAAACAATTTCGATCGGAAGCTTCTCCCCCACTTATTACAGGGGTACGACCCTATTGCAGTGCGTGATGAACACAACTCTATATTTCTTAAAGGATAGTACATCCTACCGTAACACATCAGACCCATCAGGGGTCAACCCAAACAAGCGGCCAAAAATTTACCATAAATTCCTCAAAGATTGCCTTCACAGATCTCATCCTTAGGAATACTAGTCATTCCTAAGCCAAACGCCTTATGGCTCTATGATCCTTGGAAAATATTTGTTAGATCATTTACTAGATTTGATTAAACCCAAGAAGTGCATATAACTTCACAACATCAATGGTTTCTTTCTAAAAGGTCATCATTCAATATCCACAAAATCATGTTCAAGCCCAAACTACTATGTCCCGAACTTATACTTTCCCCAGTTTGGTGTATAGTAACCTTTCCTTTTTAACTCAGGGTATTGTCTTTAAACAAAAAAAACCGCACCTTAGGATTCTAAAATTTCCTGAATAAAATCATCACAAACTTCATTCTACTTACCACAAAAGTTTTGGAGTAATTCTTAATAACAATAAATTCTTACATTCTCGGCATTACACAAAATTCTTGAATATCAGAATTAACCCTTACATATCCTTCAACTATCAATTAACAACAACTAACAAAATCATTTTCATAAAGGAATATCCCCAAATGTCGTGTCAAAGGTTGGATGCCCACAATGGTCATATTAATTTGACTAAATATATATACATATCCAAAAATATCACAGACCTCGATGCCACCAATATAAAATCTATGGTCCTCCAATGGAAAATTGTCTTAAATATATAAATATACTTTCAAGGTCCCAAACAATGCATATATTGAGATATTAAGGATTTTGAGGATGTTGCATTTCATCATGATAGGCATCACCTCAATACCAATGTTATCACTACGAAACCTCAATCCCATGCACCAGACTTCTTTTCTATCCAACTCGAGGAAGCACAAGCTATTCCAAATCGTATGATTATACCATCCCAGATAAAGCATACTCCAAAGATCCTTTCAAAACAAAATATTCATATAAAGCAACCACAACATATTCTACAGCATTTCTTTATCCTCGAGTCCAATAATTCTTTTCATATCAAACACCAAAGTCAACTTCCCTTTCAATCTGTTATGAAACAACATCAATTTGTTCCCTTTCAAACATTAGATCATGACAGACACCACCAACACCTTTGATGTCTTCGGGATCCATATCTTAACCTGAAGCCGTCAATTCTACCCCATCCATCATATTTAATCATCAGATTCAAACATCCTTTCTTAGCAACGTACTAGCTTGAGGACCTCAATTAGGTACTATCATATTCTGCACTAGCTCGACATTGACTAAATTCAAATCCTTAAGGTGCCTTCAATTTCTTCTCCTCATCTTCGTGGTTGACCAACATCCTGAGGAAGGCCCTTGTCTAGAAGTCATGTAATTTCCTGTAACCACAAACATTACAAGATTATTAATCCTCAAATAATCAGATTAGAGGGAGCGGTTAGGATTGATGGATCTCAAAATTAAATCCTTAAGGCCAAAACATAAACATTCCCTCTAATCCTAAGTACTTCACCTTACCTCAACTTAGAATAGATTAACCTAGATCTCGAACCCAAAATCGATTACCAAGGCGTGAGATCAATGTTATTCAATTTAATCACTAAGTCAAGGATTAATTCTAATCTAACTTATACAACTAGAATATTTGGGACTATTCAACCTAACTTAGTCATTCTAGACATTATCTACTAATTCGATCAGTCACAATCATTTCCTAAGCTTTCGTATATTATTTAAATCATTCCTCAGGATTCTCTTCTCTCTGATACAAGCTGTGACGGAACAGATCCTAATCCATTAAAGACCTCCATCAAACACATACAAATAAATCCCCATACGTATTCAAAATATCAATTTGTGTAGAAATTCAGATAGAGTTTTCTCTAAATATTGGCAAAAACCACACATACAACCTGCATAAAATAACCTGTACAAGCACACAAAATACAAATATCACAATTCACCCTACAACACACATACACAAGAGCACAAATTGCCATATCATCCATGGCTCAAACATATTATTGCTAAACTACCATATTAAGTCTAAGAGAGATGCCATGAAGGACCAAAACAAATCCAAACATCAAAACCAATGTAGAAGCAACTATAACCATAAATTAATTCGCTGAAGCAAAAATCAATGTATCCATCATAACACAAATATTGCTACATCATCAGAATATATGTTCATTCAAAACTAATCATATACATCCGAAATTCTTCAAGATCTCAAGAATCTTCAAGGATCTTTAAGTCCAACCAGCCTTTTTCCTTCTAGCCAAATCCTATCTTCAATCCTTATCGGGCTTCAGCTTATCTTGAGGATGGAAAATAGAAAAGTGAGCCGAGGCCTAGCAAGGTATAGTAAAAACATGCAGGTGTAATGCTTTCATACAGAATATAAGTACAGATGAATAGAAACATGAAAATATTCAAGAATAGAGAGGTGCATGGAAACATGTGAAAGCATAATTCAATATAAACTCACTTCAGAAATCATAAATCAATAAAATAGGCATTCAGAAATCAGATGTCGGGGTTAAACTCTATAGATTCTAGAAATCCCATTTTAGGACCAAACTAGTAGACCCTACTAGTCGAGGGGGCAAACAATAGAAGATAGATTGTGTTACGCACATAATTTAAGCCAGTAACCTGTACAGGAATATCCCTTCCGGCGGGATTATATACCGAAACCTCCCAAAGGTCTGTGGATTATCAGAATTTCTACCCTTTAGGCTAACGCCCTGAGGAAGGGCGGACCACATATAATTTCATGGACAGAGTTATCCTCGATTACCACCATAATGTTCTAAGGCATGCTGAAGAACCTTAATTGACTAAATAATAGTCCTAGGTCCCAAGTAACAGAATCAGAAATATTTTTTTTCTTCTTTCTTAACTTATAACTTATCGAATATCAGAAAGTTAGACAGAATTACACAGATAACCTTTCAAGTTACTTCAGAAATCTACAGAAACTCAACAGTATAATTCCATGTAAATTCTTCAGATACAAATCATAACATGGACATTACCTCTTTACAAATCTACACTTACATGTCAACAAATTATAAATTTTAAACACCAATCCCTAAATCTTCATTCCTAGGGTTTCAACAAATCTTTTGGACATAAAACGGCTACCAAATGCATGTATATTCATGAAATCATGGCCATAAATCAAATTACATATACAAAATCATGCATTTAAACAAAAAATCTCAAAATTTTGAGGTAGGATTTGAAGCAAGCTGTCCAGACCATAATCAAATGCCAAAACATGAACCAAACACGAAATTGGAGCTAAAGTTAATAAAAATCATATGTACACACAAAATCTAGTGAAGAAATTATGAGAGACATACTTTGTTTACACTAAACACGTTGAAATATGATGTTAGAGCATAAATATAAATTTAGAAATATTGTAAAGCTGTAAAAACTGGAGATAATGTCCAAAGTACACTTGCCTTCACCCAATTTACCATTTTCCTCACTTTGATCCGATGAAATTTGGCAGAGACACCCTTCCTGTTCATTTTTCCTCCCCTTCTCCTTCGTTTTCTACCATGGTTGAGCCCCAAAATCTTGCCCTTTCCCTTTTTATAACAAAAATGAATTAGGTCACTAAAGTGATAACACGCCTGTGCTCAAGCGCGCAGCAGGCACTTGACAAGCATTGGCTCACTACCACTCCCACGCTCTAGCACAACAGGCGCATAGTGAGCGGGGCTCTACTAGTTTTTGGTGCCTGCTACCGCGCTCGATCACACGGCAGGCGCCATGCTACTGGGCAGTAGCTCAACATATAGCCACTCGGTTTCCTCTCTTGTTACTTCCAAAACTCATTCTCCTATGTATGTTTTACCTCATCTTGATTATTATTATTATTATTACTTTTCGATTATCATGTTTTGGGTTCGAGATCTTACACCAAGCCCCCATTGTGGATGCATTGTGTGGGCTTCGTAGAATTATAATTTCCACTAAGCCACGGGTTGAATCCTTCACAGATGACTTAAATACGCGAGGGGGTATTGTAAGTGGTAGAGTGGCCTTGCTACCATGATCCACTCAGATTTACTCCTACATCACTCCAATTCATCCCTCCTCCAAGCTGACCAATGATGCAAAAAAAATGTAGGCTCTGTGTTGGATGGCCGCCACTGCAGCTATCCACCCCACTCCGCATTACCCTCAGGATTCTCTTGCGAAAACCACTAACTTTTCAAGGCAGGAAAACTAAAACAAAAAAGAACAGAGCAACGTCAACCATGTCCCTAATGTTTCAGGGCATGTTCCTACCACACCCAAACAATAATCCAATTCTACCAAGTCACATAATTGCCACAGCAATGTCGTGTGCCCAGTAGTGCCCGTGTCATGATATTGTCATGCCCCAAAACATGCCCCACTGATACCCGACGTAGCACCCTTGTTATGACCCACTGATTCCCTTGTTGTGGCTAGTATCGCCTGTGTCACTTATCGTGCTCTAGTAGCTCCCTTGACATGCCAGTGTCATGCCTAAAAACCCCCTTGTTGTGCCGGTGTCACACCCAACAACTCCCTCGTCGCTCCCGGAGGCCCCCTTGTTTCTTCTAACTACACCTACGTCACTTATCGTATTCCAATAGCTCTCTTGTCGCTCCCAAAAGTGCTGGTGTCACACCCAACATCTACCTTGTCGGGTCCAATAGCACTGCTATTGCGCCCGTGCCGATCCCTTATCATTTTTCATGCTTCAGTAGCTCCCTTGTTGCGCCCAGCAATGCTGGTGTCGTGCCGATGTCATGCTCGAGGAACACCCTTGTCGGGATGGTGTCGCGTCCAGCAGCTCCCATGTCGCGCCCAACAGCTTCAATGTCACGCTAGTGTCACACCAAATAATGCCTAGGTTTCTCCCCGGTATAACCAGTGTCACACCCAACACCTCCCATGTCACGCCCAGCATGTCCCTGTAGTGCCTGGGTCACTGCTCAACACCATCGGTGCCACGCTCAGTAGCTCCCCGACATAACACCACATTTCCCGGTGAATAAAAAATTTTGCACATTTTTTGTCCTAAATAATCAGAATAACGACCCCTTTCTGAACTAAAATTATGATGCCGACACATCCAAAATTTCTCTACAATTTATGCTAATTTTTTTTTAAAAAGCTCGTCATTTGGACAAGTTTTGATAGAGTTATTAATTTTTAAAGTTGCATAACTTTTAAAAAATTATTACAATATTCTCCTGTAGTCAAAAAATTTCAAGACCTGGTTTTAAGCTACTCCTAATTTTTATCTTTCTAACAAAAAAATCACTTGAAAACATTATCAGCAATAATAAAAATCCTATTGTGAAAGTTGGGGGCCAATGTTTACTCCTGCCAAGGCCAAAATGGCTTAGAAGCCTCTATATGGGGGAGTTGCTTCACTGTTGGGGTGTGCCAACACTACCACCCAAGCATGTCACCAAGGCATGCCGTGCATGGTGCTTTGTGTTCAGTGTTGCTCTTACGTATTCTGCAACGTCGTGATTTCACAGCCCAGGTTTCCAAGCACTCGGTGTATACCGCTCATATTCCCTGTTTGTCCCATCTATAGCTGCTTCATTGAAGGTGCATGTCGGCATGCCATACATTGTGCTACGTGTCCCATGTTGTTCCTATGTGTTTTAACACACCAAAAGTTTATAGCGTAGGTTCACATCCGGTGCATATCGATTATGTCCTTGGCTTGTCCCGACAATCAGTGTCTTTCTACATGTGAACGTCAGCATGCCTTACATGGTGTTGCGTATGTCGTGTTGTTCATACGTGATTTACTACACCATGATTTCATGTCTTGGGCTTCCATGAGTTTGGTGCACATCAGTCTCAAGTTGTCAAATCAATCAATTTTTTACAGTAGGTGCAGGTCAGTATGCCATGCATGGTGTTGCGTGTGCGATGTTGTTCATACGTGTTTCACCATACCATTATTTTGCGGTACTGGTTTTCATGCATTCGGTGTGTGTCAACCATACCCTCGGGTTGTCCCATCTATCAGTGTTTTACTGCAGCTACAAGTCAGCATGACATGCATGGTGCTGCACGTGCCGTATTATTTATACGTGTTTTGCGAAGCAATGATTTTGTGGCATGAGTCCCATGCACTCAGTGTGCATTGATCATATGCTCGAGATTTCCCATCTCGAGTCGTCATGTCTAGCGGTGCTTATTAGGGAACTTGACAAGCTAATTTCATCGGCATTATAATTTTCTTGTAGATCGACTGCTGGAGCTTGAATGAGCAAACATGATGGCGTGTGAGTAGTGGTCGGCTTGTGTGGGTCACTGGGCTCTTCATCTACATATTGAACAAGATGCACACATGCCTCTTCACCGAAAGACCAAGAGCTGTTTGCCATGGTTGATGTGTAGTTTCTAGTGTTGCATACCCATTTGAAGAAATTTATCTTGTTGAGAAGTTGCCTTCTGTTCGGTGTCCCATAGGGCTGTCGGGTAGATGATTCATAAGGCTCATTGTCCTCCCATGTCGCATTTTATACGTAACTTAGGTGGGTGATGGGCTTTAGCATGTTCTCTTGTATGCAAAAGATTGAGATCCATGTTATGTATGAGAAGTATCGTCAGCCCAATCGCTATAGGCATAAAAGACAGTCAAACACTTGTTGACCTCTTGATCGATGTTCAAATCGGTCGGCAAGGCTCATGATTGACGTTGTCGAAAAAGGAATGCTACCTAGTTGATCCTACCAGTAGTCATATGCTTGTCTCAAAGATTAAGTTTTGTGTGTGTAAGTATGAACTAATTCAGGTAGTGAAACTGTGAATGGCTCATTAAATAAGTTATAGTTTGTTTGATGGCATCAGCTACTCGGATAACCGTAGTAATTATAGAGCTAATACATGCAACAAACCCTGACTTCTAGAAGGGATAGATTTATTAGATAAAAGGTTGACGCATGTTTAACCCGTTGCTCTAATGAGTCATGTTAACTTGACGGATCATATAGCTTAGTCACTAGCGACACATCATTCAAATTTCTACCCTATCAACTTTTTGTGGAGGATAGTGGCCTACCATGGTGGTGCTGGGTGACAAAGAATTAAGGCTCGATTTCAGAGTGGGAGCCTGAGAAACAACTACTGTATCTAAGGAAGGAAGCAAGCGCGCAAATTACCCAATCCTGACACAGGGAGGTAGTGACAATAAATAATATCGGGCTCATTGACTCTAGTGATTGGAATGAGTACAATATAAATCTCTTAATGAGGATCCATTGGAGGGAAAGTCTGGTGCCAGCAACCATGGCAATTCTAGCTCCAATAGCATTATTTAAGTTGTTGCAGTTAAAAAGCTCGTAGTTGGACCTTGGGATGGGGCAACCGGTTTGCCTTCGACGAGGACCAATTGTCTTGTCCCTTCTCTCGGTGATGCGCTCCTGGCCTTAATTTGCCAAGTTATGCCTCCGACACTGTTACTTTGAAGAAATTATAGTGCTCAAAGAAGGCCTAAGCTCTGGAAACATTAACATGGGATAACATCATAGGATTCTGGTCCTATTGTGTTGGCCTTCGGGATCGGCATAGTGATTAATAGAGGCAGTCGAGGGCATTCATATTTCATAGTCAGAGCTGAAATTCTTTGATTTATGAAAGACGAACAATTGTGAAAGCATTTGCCAAGGATGTTTTCATTAATCTAGAATGAAAGTTGGGGGTTCAAAAATAATTAGATACCAACTTAGTCTCAACCATAAACGATGCCAACGAACAATCGGCAGATATTAGTTTTTGGATGCCACCGGCACCTTATGAGAAATCAAAGTTTTTGGGTACCGATGAGAGTATGGTCGCAAGGATGAAACTTAAAGGAATTGATGAAAGGGCTCCACCAGGAGTGGAGCCTATCGCTAAATTTCACTAAACATGGAAAAACACACTAAGTCCAAACATAGTAAGGATTAGCAAAATGAAAGCTCTTTCTTGATTCTAGGGGTGGTGGTGCCAGGCCGTTCTTAGTTGCTGGAGTGAGTTGTCTAGTAAATTCCATTAACGAACAACACCTAAGCCTGCTGACTAGCTATGTGGAGCTATCCCTCCACAGCTAGCTTCTTAGAGGGACTATGGACTTCCAAGCTATGAAATTTGAGGCAATAACAGGTCTATGATGCCCTTAGATGTTTTGGGCCACACACGTGCTACGTTGATGTATTCAACGAGTCTATAGCCTTGGACAATAGGCCTGGGTAATCGTTAAAACTTCATCATGACGGGCTAGATCATTGCAATTGTTGATCTTCAATGAGGAATTCCTTGTAAGCATGAGCCATCAGCTCATGTTGACTACGTCCCTGCCTTTTCAACACACTGCCCATCGCTCCTACCTATTGAATCATTCGGTGAAGTGTTTAAATTGTAGCGATGTGGCCGATTTCTAGCTGACGATGTCACAAAAAATCCACTAAACCTTATCATTTAGAGGAAGGAGAAGTCGTAACAAGGTTTTCGTAGGTGAACCTGTGGAAGGATCATTGTCCAAAATTACAAAGCAGAGCGACCAGTGGACTTGTTGAAATAAATCATCAGGGGTGTGGTGCCTAATGTGGTGTGGCACCCTTGACTGCTGACCGTGCCCGCACCTTACAGTTTCTCTAGGAGCAATAATGGGCATGCCGGGTTAAGCTTGGCACAAGAATGAACACTAGTGTGGATTGCACCAAGGAACAGTTACATAGCATGAGTTACCTTGTCGCCGAATGCCCGGTGAGTAAGGGGAAACATGTTGTATCTGAATGACCCTCGACAACTGATATCTCAGCTCTCGCATCGATGAAGAACATAGCAACATGTAATACTTGGTGCGAATTGGAGAATCCCGTGAACCATGAAGTTTTTGAATGCACGTTGTACCCAAATCCTCAAGGATGAGGGAACGACTTCCTGGGCGTCACACATAGCGTCATCCCCAACCAAGCCATTGTGTCTCTACATGCAAGGTTGTGGCGGACAGTGGCCTCCCGTACATTATTTGTGCGGTTGGCCTAAAATAAGGGTTTGCTGATTGCACCATGATGTTCGGTGGTTGACAAGCCAAAGGCCAAGGTTGCATCATGTTGCACTCAACATGTCACCCGTGAAGCTCACATGACCCCACCGCGTCATCCTTGTGGCACCAACGTAGCGACCCGAGGAGAGGCGAGGCTAGCCACTAAGTTTAAGCATATCAATGTGTAGAGGAAAAGAAACTTACAAGGATTCCCCTAGCAATGGCGAGCAAACTTGGAAGTGCCCAACTTTAGAATTGGATGAGTCTGTTGTCTGAATTGTAGTTTGGAGAAGCATCCTCCATGATAGACTGGGCCCAAGTCCCTTAGAAAAGGGCACCATAGAGGGTGAGAGCCTCATCATGCCCGAACCCTATCACCCCATGGGGCGCTGTTGATGACTCGAATTGTTTAGGAATGCAGCACCAAGTGGTTGGTTAATTCTGTCAAAGGCTAAATAATAGCAAGAGACCGATAGTTAGCAAGTACCATGAGGGAAAGATGAAAAGGACTTTGAAAAGAAAGTCAAAGAGTGCTTGAAATTGTGGCGAGGGAAGTCGATGGGGGTTGGCGGCGCTTCTCAGTCCGATGCAGAACAGTCAAAAGCTGGCCCGCCGATCGGCTCAGGGCGTGGACCGATGTGGATGGAGGAGGCTGCTAAAGCATAAGCCTTAGATGAGCTCTGGGAGCATCTTCCCAGGGATCGTGGAAGGGAACGTGCATGCTCGGCCGTCGACCTACAGGCCCCCCATTCTGCCCATCTTGAATGAGTGAGTAAACTTGTACGACGCATGGAAGCTGATTAACAAGATCCCCTTACGGCCTACATTGTTGATTGACCTTGATCTTCTAAGAAGGGTTCGAGTGAGAGCATACCTATCGGGACCCAAAAGATGGTGAACTCTGCTTGAGCAGGGTGAAGCCAGAAGAAACTCTAGGGGAGGCCCGAAGTGATTCTGACGATCAAATCATTCATCTAACTTGGGTATAGGGGCAAAAAACTAATTGAACTATCTAGTAGCTGGTTCCTTCCAAAGTTTACCTCAGGATAGCTAGAGCTGGAAAGTGAGTTCAATCAAATAAAGCCAATGATTAGAGGCATCAGGGGCGCAACACCCCCAACCCATTCTAAAACTTTAAATAGGTAGGATGGCATAGCTACTTCGTTGAGCCGCAACATGGAATCGAGAGCTCCAAGTGGGTCATTTTTGGTAAAAAAAATTGGTGATTCGGGATGAACCAAAAGCCGAGTTACGGTGCCAAACTATTCGCAAACCTAGATCCTACAAAGGATGTTGGTCAATTAAGATAGCAGGATGGTGGTCATGGAAGTCAAAATCCGCTAAGGAGTGTGTAACAACTCACCTTTGAATCAACTAGCCTCGAAAATAGATGGTTCTTAAGCACACAACGTACACTCGGCCATCGGGGCAAGTGCCAGGGGTCGATGAGTAGGAGGGTGAGATGGTCACCGCATAACTTGTGGCGCAAGCTAGGGCAGAGTGGTCGTCGATGCAAATCATGGTGGAAGTAGAAAATATACAAATGAGAACTTTGAAGGCCGAAGAGTGGAAAGGTTCCACAAGAACGACACTTACACATGGGCTAGTCAATCCTAAGAGATTGGGAAAGCCCGTCTAATAGCGTGCCAACGTGAGCTTCGAAAGGGAATTGAGTTAAAATTCATGAACTGAGACGCGGTAGTTGACGGCAATGTTAGGGAGTCTAGAGACGTTGGTGGGGGAATCGGGAAGAGTTATCTTTTTTGTTTAACAGCCTACACAACCTTGAAACAACTCAGCCGGAGGGTAGGGTCCAACGGCTGGAAGAGCACCACATGTTGCGTGGTGTCCGGTGCACCCTGGGCAGCCCTTGAAAATTTGGAGGACCGACCACACCCGATCATACTCATAACTGCATTAGGTCTCTAAGGTGAATAGCCTCTGGTCGATGGAATAATGTAGGTAAGGTAAGTTGGAAAAATGGATCCAAAATTTTTGGAAAAGGATCGGCTCTACGAGCTGGGTGTTGGGGTCTCCATCCTGAACACATCAGATGTCAGTGGATTGCTCATGCTACCTCCATGGCGAGAGGGGGTCACTGCATGCCAGCCAAGGGATGGACTGGGAATGGCTTCCTCGGGGGCCTTCCCCGGGCATTGAACAACCGACTCAAAACTGGTACGGATAAGGAAAATCTGACTATTTAATTAAAACAAAGCACTGTGATTGTCCCTGAGGATGCTAACACAATGTGATTTCTACCTAGTGCTTTGATGTCAAAGTGAAAAAATTCAACCAATCACGGGTAAACGGCAGGAGTAATGATTATTCTCTTAAGGTAGCCAAATTCCTCCTCATCTAATTAGTGATGCGCGTGAATGGATTAATGACATTCCTACTATCTTTGTCTACTATCCAACGAAACCACAGTCAAGGGAACGGGCTTGGTAGAATCAGCAGGGAAAGAAGACCCTGTTGAGCTTGACTCTAGTCCAACTTTGTGAAATGACTTTAGAGGTGTAGGATAAGTGGGCCACCTCGGGAAAAAGTGAAATGCCACTACTTTTAACATTATTTTACCTACTCTGTGAGTCGGAGGCAGGGCATGGCCCCTCTTTTTGGACCCAAGGATCACCTAGTGGGCCGATCCGAGCAGAGGACATTGTCAGGTGGGGTGTTTGGCTGGGTGACACTTTTGTTAAAAGATAACGCATTTGTCCTTAGATGTGTTCGATGAGAATAGAAATCTCGCATGGAACAGAAAGGTAAAAGCTCGTTTGATTCTGATTTTCAATACGAGTATGACTCGTGAAAGAGTGGCCTAATGATCCAATAGACCTTTAGAATTTGAAGCTACAGTTGTTAGAAAGGTTACCACAGTGATAACTAGTTTGTGGTAGCTAGACATCCATAGCGATGTTACTTTTTGATCCTTCGATGTCAGCTCTTCCTATCATTGTGAAGCAAAATGCACCAAGTGTTAGATTGTTCACCCACTAATAGAGAACTTGAGCTGGGTTTAGACCATCATGAGATACGTTAGTTTTACCCTACTAATGACATTGTCACGATGGTAATTCAACCAAGTATGAGAGGAACCGTTGATTTGCACAAATGGCCTTCATGCTTGGTTAAAAAGCCAGTGGCACGAAGCTGCCGTAAACTGGATTATGACTGAACGCCTGTAAGTCAGAATCCAAGCTAGAAGTGACACATGCGTGTGCCGCTTGTTTGCCAACCTGTAGTAGGGGCCTATCCCCCAAGAGCACATGTCACTGGCAAAGCCCCCGCGGCGGATGCACAACGTGGGCTGCTAAGAAGTATAATTTCGACCAAGTGACGGGTTGAATCCTTTGCAGATGACTTAAATATGTGACAGGGTATTGCAAGTGGAAGAGTGGCCTTGCTACCACGATCCACTGAGATTCATCTCTACGGCGCTTCAACTCATCCCTTCCTCCAAATCGAGAAACAATGCAAAAAATGGAGGCTCAGGGATGGATGGCCACCAGCGCAGCTATCTAACCAACTCTGCATTACCCCTGGGATGCTCCAACGAAAATCACTAACTTTTCAAGATCGGCTAACCAAAACAGAAGTGAACAAAGCACTGTCAGCCACATCCCTAACGTTTCAAGGCCTGTCCCTGTCCCGCCCCAACAAAATCCAATTTGACCGGGTCATGCACTTGCCATGGTCGTGTCATGGGCCCAGTGGTGCTTGTGTCATGATCTTGTCATCCCCCATAGCGGGCCCTGTCGATGCCCTACATTGTGCCCCTGGCATGACCTACAAATGCCCTTATCATTGCTAGTAGCACCCAAGTTGGTTGTCGTGCTCTAGTAGTACCCTTGTCGCGGCTAGCAGTGTTGATGTCGCACTAGTGTCGTGCCACAGGAATGCCCTTGTCGCGCCGGTGTCACACCCAGCAGCTCTCTTGTCACTCCCAGCTTTGCCCGTATCACTTGCGTGTTCTAGTAACTCCCTTGTTTCAATCAGCAGTGCTGGTGTCACATCAGTGTCATGCCCAGTATCTCCCTTGTTTCACCCAGCAACACTGCTGTCATGCCCGTGCAGATCCCTTGTCGCTTGTCGTGCTCCAGTAGCTTCCTCATCAAGCCAAGCAATGCTGGTGTCACACCCAAGGAATGCCTTTGTCATGCTGGTGTTGCACCTATGCAAGTCCATTGTCGCTCCCAGCAGTGTCCGGGTCACTTATCATGCTCTAGCAGCTCCCTTGTCATTCCCAACAGTGCTCCCAGAAACTCCTTTGTCTCGCTGGTGGGGAGTTTGGCTGGTGTGGCACATCTATTAAAAGATAATGTAGGTGTCCTAAGATAATCTCAATGATGACAGAAATCTTGTCT
>JAOVVI020001820.1:0-22867 GCA_028571085.2 Nepenthes alata
TTTTTAGACATACAAGAATATCATGCACGAAATTAAACATGTAGGAACACTATATCAGGTTTCTAGAATATTTATGGAGGAAAAATTATAGAAATTAGCAAACTTATATAATATATACGATTTAGACATAAACTTTATATAAAATCATAAAAAATCAGTAAAATTTTACATACATACTAAACACATACAATATAGCTTCAAATTTATGTCATATATCAGTATTTAAAATAAAAAATACTCAAAAAATTAGAGAAAAAATAACAATAATAGAAAAAAAATTAGAATATATTTACCTTAACTCTAAAATACTAAAATTCTAATTTGAATTCACTTAAATTGAACTTCCTTAGCTTTATCTCTCTTATTCTCTCTCTTATCCTCATTTCATTCTCTATTCTCTCAAACTTTGCTGAAAAATAACAAAAAATCAACCGAATTTCCTATATATACAGAATTGTCGTTCGAGCGCTGTTTGGGCGTGTGTCAAACACTATGACTAAATATTGCGATATACGAGCATTGCCTCAGGTATACCTAAGCATGGACACTCTATTTTCGGAATTTAGGTGCCAATCAGGTGTCCCCCAAGTGGGATCACACTGTCCATCCCAGGCACAGAGCGCGCATTAGGCGTTGGTCGGCACCCCTCAATTTGATGAAATTCGATCTAAATTTAACATTTGACCCAATTTATTTTATTATTTGATCTCAATTTTAAATATATTAATTTAATTAATTAAAAATATAATTAAAATTAAACTTGGGCCTTATATTTTTTGACTCATATAAGTAATATATTATATAATATAAGACAAGATAGTTGTGATAGATGTAAAAATAGTTTGACCTTTCTTTATATATTTTGCACGGTGAGGGTTTTATATAACAAATTATCTTTTTTTATATTTGGTTTAAATTTTAATGAAAAAATTATGATAAGCTAAATTTAGGTAAAATTTTAGACAACAATGTCATAAAAATCTATAAACTTTATCTTATTTAGTACACAAGATGTAAACCTATAGGAATTTAAAATTGCCTTTATAGTCTTTCTATAAATTCTAGTTTTCTGTTTTAATTAATTGGAATTAAAAATTAATATATGGTAGTTCTATGTACTTTTTAGATGTAGATTAAAGAATTATATTTTCGAATTGATAATTATATATAAATTACATATGAAAAATCAAACAATGTTTAACCCATTAGATAAAATATTTTGGCTGTTTAATTCAAGTAGAGATAAGCTGACTGTATTTCTATTTTTAATTTATTTTTTTTAAAAAAATTATATAAATACTATTTAAAAACATTAAAGATAAAATTTTAATAAAAATATTATCCATAAATATATTAAAATAATATATATTTATAAAATATTATCTAAATCTGAAAATGACATTTTATTAAAATTATACTATACCAAATTTTATATAATAAAAGATTTATAATTTATGGTAGGTTACTTATTTCTTTTATTTTTTCATATATATTAAAAAAATAATTATGCATCACTTAATTTTCTTATAATTATAATTTATTATACTATACACGTAATAGAATTTAAAGTCTATCAAATTTTATTTTCAATATAATTGTAATTGAACTTATATTTTAAATTTAAATTTTGCAATCCAAACAAATCTTAAGGCCCTATTTGATTGTGCATAGAATTCAAAATTAAAATTCAAACTCGAGGTCTAGTTTTAATTTCATTGTTTGATGTCAGATAAAATTAAAACTCTTATTTCACATTTCAACTGTTAAAAAAGTAATTCTTAAATAAAAATTATGATTCTTAAATAAAAAATAATTTATCGATTACATATAATAAAATTAAATAATAAAAAATTTATTAAATAAAATATCTTTGGTTATTTTGATCAGATAAAAATTAGCAGACTATAATTATATTTTATATTTTAAAAATTATATGAAAAGATAATTTAAAAATATAATTATCAATATTCTAATAAATAGTTTTGTCCAAAAATATATATATTTGTAAAATATTCAATATATATATATATATATCAAAAAATAAGATTTTATAAAATTATTATATTGAAATTCATACAATAGAAAATCTATAATTTATATAATGAAACATATTCCTTTTTTATGTGTGGATTAAAGAACTAATCATGCACTGACTTTTATTTTTTATTAGAATTATAATTCATCAAACAGCCCAAATAATAAAATTTAAATTTTATCAAAATTTAACTTTTATAGAATTTAAATTAGACTTATATTTTTAAATTTTAATTATAAATCTTTGATTCAAACAAGTACTAGGAGTATCAGTAATTATAAAGTAAATAATAATAAAGACAAGTTGAAAATTTTAAAATTATTACGATTATAATTGTAACATGTCCCGCATAAGAAATATATCTGATAATTTAAAAAATAGCGTTACTCTATTATAAACTTTACAATTCAGAGATCTCTACTGTTGAACTCCTTTATTTACTCTTATTACTAGTTATACTAATTTTTTAAACTGATTATATGATTTTAATTTATTAATTATTATATTTTATCTATTTTTATAAAATTAATAGAATTTGATCATTTAAATCAAAATAATAGTATAAGTATCTTAATTATCATAAAAATGTTAAAATTATAAAATTATTAACCACATTAAAAAAAAATGATGAATTTTCCCTTGGCCCCCTATTGCGTTCGAAGATTGGATTGTTATACGGATGAAAAAATTTGTCCGTTAGTCGTTGAAATTTTTGATCTTCGTAAACTTTTAATCAAATCCAGTGCAATAAAAAATAACAGTCAAATGATTGGCAAGACTCAATCCCCGGTATATCTTCCGATATTCAAGTTAATATTTTTCTTAAGTATGAAGAAAAAGATGGGATATAATAAAGTGTAAAGAGTTCGATGAGTTGCGCTTTTGATGTTTTAATTTAAGATAGAGAGTTTACGCTCTCGGTGTCTTTGAATGCTCTGTCAAAAAAGACTTTTGTTCAAGTCTCGTTCAAGTCAAGTTCTCTTTCTCGAATAAAGAGGATTAATATTTATAGATGGTGGATGACGATTATTCGTTGAGAAAACTGACGGCAACAATTGCAGTTAACGCATGATGTTGTTAGTTGAGTAACTATCCTAAGCCGTTAGATGTACCTCGGCCATAATTACTGAAATGGGCCGAGGAAGCTTTAAGGGCCGCACAGGCGTAATGGGTCGCATGGTCGCGCAGGAACTATGGGCAGTTGAGCTAGATTTCTAGGCCAGGCACTGATTGGGCATTCTAATTTGAGCCATCGGATGTTATACCCATCACTCCTATTATAGCAAAGCATATGCGATTTTTTTTAAAAAGCTTTTTTTAGGTTGACTTCATTATTTTAAAATTAATTATATTAATTAAAGTTTTAATTTTTAAATTTAATTAAATTATAACAGTTTAATTTTTAAATAAATAGATGTAATTAAGAGATATATGACTTTATTTTTATAAGAGATACACCCCCATAAAATTTATACTAAGATATAATATTTCATTGTTATTATGTATTGTTAAAATAATAGCTCATGTTCGATATTCATAAGTTCGTAGTAACGGGTCGATTTGGAATTTAATTGAAGAAATTTTGTTGAGAGTCATGGAGAAAGAATTAAAATGCAATAATTTCGATTTATTTAAATTAGTTATTTAAAGGAAAATAATACAAACCAATATAATGCACACACACACACACAAAACAAAAGAAAAGAAGCGACAAATTTGTTGATTCATTACGCAACCAGATCTGCCTTCTCTCTCTGTCGAATTCAAGGTTTCGTATCTGAAGGATCGGAAAATGTCGCAAGGCGGAAAGTTACTGCCAAATTTGGATCAAAATGGCACAAAACTCCTAAATCTGACGGTTCTTCAACGAATTGATCCCTGCATTGAAGAGATTCTGTTGACTGTAGCTCACGTCGCCTTCTACGAATTCAACCTCGATCTCAACCAATGGGTTCGCTGTCGTTTGTGCTAATTTATCCGTTTTTTTTTTTCTGTTTCGATTTCATATCATTTTGCGTCAATATCAATATTTCATTTGATAGAACTATTTTGGTTTGCTGCAGAGTCGCAAGGACGTCGAGGGCTCTCTCTTCGTTGTCAAGAGGTATGATGCTCGTTATTATTTTTATAAGATAATTGAAATGGATTTTTTTTGGGGGGGGGTAAGTAATAATCGAAATGAAATTGCTTTGTCGACGATGGTTAAATTACTGATGCACAATTATTGAGAATTTTATTATCTTTTTGTTACTGTTAGGAATATTCAACCTAGGTTCCAGTTCATCGTTATGAACCGGCGCAGCACAGGTTTGAATTGTTGTTGTTTTTCTTCGTTTTTGGCTTTGTTTGTCTGATTGATGAATGCTAGTTAATTCGATGTTTAGTTTCTTTAACCAATTGTGCTAAATGATGATGATCGGAGTGTTTGTGACCTTTGCCATATTCAGCTAATAATGTTACATTTGGTGGTTTACAAGTTATAGTTGACTAATGATTGGAAAATTGATGGAACCATTCTAGTTGATTGTGAAACTGTTTTTGTTTCTCATTTTCTTTCTTGGGGTGAGCGGTAAGTCGCAGTTTTGCAACGTTTTGCATGTTGCGAGGTGGCATGATATGGTTGTAGCTCTTATCTCGGATTGGTTATTGAAGGCCCTATGATGCTTTGTGTATTCTGTGTGAGGATTGGCTTCCGTGGCTCATTAGTTGTTTCTTCATGGATTTCGAATATGTACTATGCTATTTTTGGCAGCTTGGGTCTGGACTTCATCGGTGTATTCTTGAACTTGGAGATTGAAATATGCACTTTCTTACTCAAGGTGGTTTTGCCATTTTTTAGTTTTAGTTCTACTTGTTTTAGGTACTGATTTTGTAAGGTAGCACCCCATGTTCATAAATTGGATTGAAGACAATAACATTAAAGCTTTAAATCTCACTGACTAGGATAGGCTTTTTAGGCTAGACCAGCTGAAAAAATTGTAATTGAAGAGTAAAACTAGGTATATTATAATTTCTCATGCACTTGTGAATTAGAATGCATCCATGACATCTAATTGACAGCCACCCTATGACCAAACTGCATTATTTCCTTTGACCTTGTCATGCTTAGCCACTGGGCCTTTTTAATAGGTGATGTAAAGCAGATATTATTGAGTGGGTATACAGCAAAAAAAACTCAAATGCTAGTTTTTAATGACATTATCATAAAGAACTTGTTCTACAAGCTATTTTTTTTGGTAAGCATAGCTAAGGAGAAAAGAATGAACAAGAACTTAAACAGTGACCAGTAAGTCCAATAGCCCAGGCTCATGCCTGAAGCCTGGGATTGGTTTTTCACATATGACCTGCAAAAGATTTTGGGGGGGGGAGATCTGTACTATTGAAAATCCATTTCATGTTTATACCTCGCTTCATGTCAAAATCTGATCTGCTTGGAATAATTTTTTGATAATTTTCTTGCATCATTGAATTTTTTTATAAATTATGATGAAGTTAGACGAGTTTTTGGAATTGTAAAAAAATTAAATACTATTATGAAAATTTGACAAGCCGACATATACTCTTAGAAATTCCATAAATGCCTAATATTTTCTATAAGGGGATATGGTGTTCAAGCTTTCCACCACCCATGGGGGTATCGTGGTGCGCTGAGGCGCTACACATCACCTAAGTGAGTTTCCTTGTGATGGAGGACGGGCTCTCGGTACGTCACAAGAACGTCTATGAGTCTCCACGAGGCTGAGTGCCAAGTGGACACCATCCAGTGAGAGTCGAGGGGCTCGATAGTGTGGATAATAATTGGACAGGAGGTTATGACCCTGAGTTGCATGTGAGACGAGCTTTTGTATGTCACACGTGGGGATAACCATCCTGAGGCTAGAGATGAGCTGAGAATCTCGAGCTGAATCGATTTTTGTGACATTAGAGTCACGAAATGGGACAAGATCATGTTATCGAGACTAATGTCATGATTGCCTTGCCAAGTGTGATACATCTTGACTTGAGGGTTGATGCATGCAAGTACGATTGGGTGACTTGGATGCATTACGATGCGTGTTGTCTTATCGAATGTCTTACATTGGCAGATTGATGGTCCCCAATGATAGACTGAAGCATGAGTGTTCCATGTGACAAGGTGCTTTATAATAACCATATGTAAGTAAGCACCTAGTGAGGCATGAGAACCTATCGATGGTGCGAGCATTAGTTCAATGGTGAGCCAGATGCCAGGAATACTGCTAACTGCTTGACCTAAAGGTGTAGAAGCCTCAAAGTCATTGTGATTTACATGGGACTCATTACAAGGGGGTTTGACTTGCTGATCTCGCATGGTTATGTATTTGAGATGGGACTATTGGATCCCGAGTTAAGATGGGTCGGCCATGACTTGGATAAGTCTTGGCATTGCACGATCAGTTTCTACTATATTAATGGGACCCCGACACTTTCCAGGGCGGTCAGCTGCTCTGCTACTCTCCCTATGAACATGATTGATTGAGTAGTTCCAGTATTGGTTGATTAGAATCTTACAGGTGGTTATGACACCTCAAATGGGATCAGGAGGATCCAAAGGCTGGTTGAGATTTTGAGCCGCAATCAAGGAATCCGTTTCAATGATGACCTTTTCCAATCTTAGGTGCCTTGCTAACTGAAAATCTTTGAAAATGGCCTTGAGCTCCGCTATGGTGCTGTAAGCCTTGCCAATGAACCTCAAAATCGAAACATCCATGAACCTAGTTGGTTTCTTCCCAAATCTCCAATGCTGGCCATGCTATATGCCCCAACACTCACATCAGTGTTAAGTTTGCACCAGTCTAGTGGTGGAGTCTGCCATGGAAGACTCTTTTTGTCAAGAGAGTTCGGCTGGTCTAACTTTCAATGAGGTGAGTATAATTCAGGTCAGTTGCGGGGTTGACTATTAACTGGCCAGGGATAGTCTTTAAATTCATCATCCATGATCCCCTTGTTCCTCCAAATCCAAATCATCAGCATGGTTGCTAAGAAGAGACTGGGATTGCTTCTTTTGTTGTGGGGCAGAAGGCTGTCGGATATCCAGACAGAGAAAGGTGTAAGAAGCATACCTAGGCTGTAGTTATTTCCAAGGGTTGCTTGCCAAATCTGCCTTGCTTTGCGGCAGATCCTCAGGATGTGAACAATAGTCTCCTCTTCATTGCAACTAGGGTATGAATCTGAAGCACACAAGCATCTCTTTTTCCTTTGTTTGTTAGTGAGAATTTATTTTTCAGAGAGAGCCAAAATTGAATTTTCCATTGCCCTCAGGAATTGCATTCTGTAAGATATCATAGGCTGTTTTTACTGAGTAATTATCAGATGATTTGTCCCATATGATGGTATCTTCAACATTAGAAAGAGTGAAAATGTGGGTACCTTGCAGAAATTGACTTGCTTCATCTGAAAATTTTCCTTCAATAAGCATCCAGTTCCAGGAGCCATCTTGGAGAAGGTAATCAGATTCTTTAAGCTCAACCTCGGTCTCCAGGATAGGGCAGTTAACATAGGAGCCAAAGGTATATCGCTAGCCCATTTATCATTCCCAGAGGAGCCAAAGGTATATCCCAAAGGTATATCTTGTTCCTGGGGCAACAAGATATGTGGTTTTCATAATGCTTCTCCAGGTGCTAGAAGCACCTACTCAATGCTTGATTGTCAGGAATTTGGAATCCTTAATGTATTTGGCCCTATAAATCAGAGCCTATAGTTTGTCAGACTTTTGGGCTAATTCCCAATCTATTTTACCAAGCTTGGAAATGTTGTTGTCTTTGGAGCTCCTAATTCCAAGTCCTTCTTCCTCGGGCTTGCAGACCTCTCTACAATTCACTAAGTGGATTTTTTGAATTCTCCATAGGAAGTTTTGGTTGATTATCTAATTGTCTGCATGTGTCTTCCAAGAAGAAAGGGAGTCAGCATATGGTAAGTAGGGATTGACTGCACAATGGCATGGATGAGGGTGGTTCTCCCGGCAACTAAGAGATATTTGAAGTTCCATTGTTGCAGTCTCATCCTCACACGTTTAAGGATCTTGTGGTGCTCTTTTGTAAACTTGCCATAAATAATTTTTGTTCTCAAATATTTCCCAGTTCTTTGACACATTTAAAACCACCAAGGATCTCAAGCTTTCTTGCATTACCCATGCTCACTTCAGAGAGATATATAGATGACATTTATCAAGACCTACAGCCTGTCCAAAAGCAGGGCAAAACAACTGGATTACTCTGGATGAACATGATGCGAATTTGCTGCTTATTGGCTTTGGCAAATAGAAGTACATTGTCAGCGAAAATGAAGTGGGAGAAGGAAAGCCCTTTGTTGCAAACTTTGGAAGGCTTCCTGTTGCCTGCAGACACATCGAACTCAATGAGATGAGACAGCCCTTCCATGCAAAGGCAAACAGATAGGGAGATAGAGGGTCCCATTGCCTCGGGTCACAGTTGGGAGAGAAGGGGGCTGATGGGTCCCCATTCCGATGGACTTCAATGGTTGAAGAAGTGATACTTACTGTGATTAAGTTGATGACATTCCTCTGAAGATTCAAGGATATTAAGGTGTTCCGGACAATGCTCCATTTGATTTTGTCGTAGGAGTTCTTAAGGTCAATCTTCAAGGCCAAACTTGCACTCTTACTTATGCGGACATCACATCAAATAGTCCAAGAAGATTTTAAAAAATATTATGATTTTATTAGTTTTTATTTATTTTCTTTGTCTAATTTGATTTTATTGTGTTTTATTTTATTGTGATTTTATTTTATTACGATTTTTTTATTTTTAGTAATAGATAATTTGTTACCAAATTATTTTAGGTATAGTATTTTATTTGTAAATACCCTATGTTCTCATTTTTGGATTATTGATGATTGATGAATGAATGAAAGTCTTGAGAAATCGAATGCAATTAGCTATTCGTAACTTGCTTCCTTCCCCTCTCCCCATTGGTTTGATCTCTTTCTTATCTCTACCCCTCTAGTCTGTGTTCTTGTATCTATCCCTCTATTATTCTTATATCTACTTTTTCCTCCTCCCTACATCAAATTGGTATCAGAGGTAAAGTCCTACCCTTTTTGCCTTCAGCAACATCACCACCCCACCAGCAACGAGATCATCCCCACTAGTTTGACCCAGGTATATTGCAATTCTATCAGAGTTCGCAGGATTGCACATCATCAGGCCCAGGTCATGTCCTTTAGGACAATATTAGCAGCTCAGTCCAATTTCGGCTCCCCTCCCATATGTCTTGTAACGTTGGCGGCCGCTTGCAACGCTGCTTGGCTTGTGGTTGGGAAGTTTCCTACAGAAGGTTTACTTGACGGGGTCGAGTCCTAACTACTCGGGGAGAATTGATGCGGATATCACATCAAATATTCCAAAAAGATTTTAGAAGATATTATGATTTTATTGGCTTCTATTTATTTTTCTTATTAGACAAGATTCTAGTTTGATTTTATTATATTTTATTTTATTGTGATTTTATTTTATTACGATTTTTTATTTTTACCAAATTATTTTAGGCATAGTATTTTCTTTATAAAGACCCTATGCTCTCATTTTTGGATCATTAATGATTGATGAATGAATGAAAGTTTTGAGAATAAAATACAATTGGTTATTCGTGACTTCCTTCCCCTTTCTCCCTTGGTTTGATCTCTTTCTTTTCTCTACCCCTCTAGTCTGTGTTCTTGTCTCTACCCCTCTATTGTTCTTCTCTCTACTTTTCCCTCCTCCCTACATCACCTACCTTTAGCTTTATGCATAGAGTGGATGGCTTTTCAGGCCACAAGAATGTTATCATGACTGGTTCTACCTTCGAGGAAGCTGGATTGATTTGGGTTGATGATGTGGGGCATGAAGGGCTGTAGTCTGTCCACAAGGATTTTAGTGATCAGCTTGTAGTTAATATTGTAAAGAGAGATGGGTCTAAATTGGCCAAGGGATTCGAGCAGACTGACTTTTGGAATGAGCACCAGGCTAGTGTGCTTGATGCGTTTTGGGAGAAATCCCTCATCAAATGCAGATTTGATCATCCTAGACAGGTCTTCCTTGACAACTTCCGAGGAACCTTGGTGGAAGACAGCTTGGAATTCTTCTGGCCTGGGGACCTTGAAAGGCTCATGTAGAACATAGCTCTTTTGACTTCCTCCATAAGGGGGGGCCTTCCCGTACTATCCAGATCACCATGGAGGTGAATAGGTCAGTGCATGGGGAGAGAGATGCACCGGAGTGGCTTAGAATCCTTGAAAATGTCTTCAAAGTACTGGACAATGATTTTCCTTAAGGTGGAGCAATCATTGCACCATATGCCACCTTCATTTTTAAGAGCAGAAATTTGGTTATGCCTTTGTCAATTGCTTGCGGTTGGGAAGAAGAATTTGGTATCTTTTGGCATGTGTTAGCTAACCAACCCTAGATTTTTGAAAACAGTCTTCATAATCCAGGATTTCCTTATACTGGCTAAGGAAACCAGCTTCAATATTCCTCAGCCTTGGGGAGTTAAACAAACACAGAGGTCTCTTGGATGCCTTTGATATGCTTGATGAGCATCTCCTTCCTGTGAAAGAGGTTGCCAAAAGCGGTCTTACTCCAATGAATAAGCTTGCTTCTCAATTTTTCCAGCTTTATGAGGAGTGATCCCGGGGAAGGGTCCCAAGAATGTTTCATCAAGTTCTTGAAGTCCTTGTGGTCACACCACATAGCCTCAATTCTGAAGGGTCTATGGCATTTGGGAGAAGAAGAGGTACCATTAGTATCCAGGCATATAGGGCTATGATAAGAGGATATCCGTTGAAGGTTGGTAACAAAGGCATCTTAGAATATGAGCTTCCAGTCTTCCATAGCCAAAGCCCTATCAAGTCGTTTGTGGACAGATGCAGGCGGGCATTGCATGTTTCACCAAGTTAGGTGTGGCCCTTTCCAACCCGTGGTCTTGGAGGCAACAATCATCAGTCCAACTCTGGAATTGGAGGCATTTGTTGATGTTTGCTGGCTTCTTGCCCTGCTTCTCATCACTAAACAGTGTCATTAAAGTCTCCAATGATGCATCAAAGGCGCTCATGCAGGCTGCTGCACAGATGGTATACTCCCTGAGGTGCTTTTGGGGTGGCTTTGGGCTAGCATGGGCCACCAAGAGGACCCAGTCCGGTGAGTACAGACCACCCATGACTAGCATGTGAATCACTTGTTCGGATATGGCTAGTGTTTCCATGGAGACTGCATTCCTATGCCAAAGAATCCAAGTAAGTCCCAAGAATATCTGGGTGTCACTGATGATGTGATCTTCAAAGCCAAGTTTTTTAAATGATGGACACTGCTTCTTATTGCTGGTGTGTGGTTCAAGGATAGTTACAACCTTTGGTTTGGAGAGGAAATGATTTCCTTCAATTCACCGTGGAAACCTCTTCTAGCTGTGCCTCTGCAGTTCTAGTATATGATCCACATTAAAAGTGGTTTGGGAGAGGAAGATCGCAGACTCCTATGGATTCATCCATCTTACCCGAGTCACTGATTCTGTTGAGATGCTTTTTCAATAATTTTGAGATCAGAATTATCCTTGGCTACTGGGCGAAGCTGATCCTCAACTTGGTTGATTTTTTTCAGCCTGGTTCTTATCTATAGGCTGCTTGATGGCTCGTCTTCTGCTCGGGTGGCTGTGATGGTTGCTGAGAGGGGATGGTAGGATTTCTGAGGTTTCCTGGGAGCAGGCTGGTTGGATTGAGTATGAAAATTGGTGATGTGGGTTAGGTGTTTCTGTTGAAGCAGATGGGTTTCTGGAATCGTTAGCCAGCTCATAATAGGAATGGCCTTTCTTCTGTGTTTCTGGCTTGAATGGGTCTTTTGGGTGGTTGCATGGGTCAGGATGGCAGAGCCGGAGGGGTCCGTTTTGCAGAGCCTGAGTTTTGGAGACCTGTGAAAATGACATATTGGCCAACCTATTAATGAGCAGAATCCACATTGTTATCATCAGGGTTTAGGGCTTCAAACTGCGATCCAGTTGGCACTTCCTCCCTGGAGTTGATGCAAGCCCTGGATAATCTGGAGGAGCTGTTTGGCTGGGCCTTCTAACCTTTATGGGGGCATGCAGCCAAGGCCCAAAGGAATGTTCAGAGTTACCTGAAGTGTTGGAATTCAGATCTCTTTTAGCATCATTGGAGGAATCACCCTCAAAAGGCTCAGCAGCATCTGGTGCATTGGTGTACTTTGCAATTTTGCAATTTTTAGCACCATCTGGTGCAGAATGTCTCCTTATATTATGAAATGACCCTTAAGGGGCTTGCTTAGATAAATCTTCATTTCCATCTTAGAGAATCTTCCCCTATCCGCCACGTGTTGTTAATGTCTAGTCTCATAGGGTTGCCCTATAACCTTGCCAATGGTGCATTAGGACATCTTTGCAGTAAACTAGGACAGGAAGGCCCGGGAATCTCACCCAGTATACAGCTGAGACAACTACTTCATCGGAGGGTCTAAAACTTGGAATCTAGGGGTTCAGAGTCAAATAGTGATGGAATATCATCCAAGGACCTTTTGAGAGCACTTTGTTATAATCAGCAATGTTGGAGAATTCAAGCAGATAAGATAATAGTTAAAGTCTATGTCAATGACCTTAAAACTTCTGCTGGGGTCAAATAGGAGTGAATTTTTTTCATAAAGGGTTCTGTAACCCAGGGTACGAACATACAGTTTCACAACCACAAAAAGTTCCAAGTCCTTGTAGAGTTTAACATTAAGATTGTCGGAGAGAAGAATGGCTGGGTAAGCACCAGAGAAATTGATTGTATTATCTCCATCTGCCAGGCGGTCCTCCATTTCATCAACAGCAGGTATTTTGTCCCACTCTTTGTTCGTTACCATCTCCAAGAAGGTAGGTTTATGTCTAGAAAACTCAAAATGGTCAGATCTAGAGTTTTGCTTGATAATAGGCCCATTCTCTCATTCCATGATTGGATATGGAACAATTTGAATCTGCTTCTGTAAATCGATGCTTCTTTCTTGTATGATGTTCTTCTACCTCCTAAGCAGACTACTTTGAGTCTCTCAGCATTGGCGCCATTGCCGAGGGGTAGGAGGCACCGTCGAGGTAGTGAGTTGAGAGGTTTCGAGGGCTTCTGGGATTATTCTGTGAGCTGTTTATAGTTGTCTGCTATACATTAATCCATCTATATCAGGGATGCTCATTGGATGAATGAATAACAACCATGCCTTGGAGTTGTTATTGGTTACGGTCATGCAGCTAATAAGATCCCCTTCTCTGACAAAATTTGTTATTGGACATTCACTCTAGAACCAACCATATATGTATATTTTATTTGAGCAATGTAGCTTGAGCTCTCCCCAAACTTAGCATTCCCTCATGCCTACCTGAAAATGAGAAGAGGAATGAAATTGGGCCCATGAGGAATGCCTGTTTTAGTTGTTGAAAGAGAAAATGATTTATATATGTCAGCGTAGGTTATCTGTTGGATACAATTGTAAAAGCATATTAATTAGTCCAATCATGAGCTAGGTAGAACTGTAGGTAGTATGTGGAAAGGAGTTGAAATGGAAATTTAAGTCCTTAGTGCCCACAACTGTTATTTTAGGATATAACTGTGAGTTTATTAATTTCTTTTTATTTAAGTAAGTTTTAATTTTATTTTACTAGGTAATATCTAATAGTGTTGGGATATACTATGTAAATTAGCATTTAGCTGAATTAGTACTTCATGTTATTATTTAGGCTCCTTTCTGTCTTGTGGATTTCAACTGTTGACTTTTATTTTCTTGTAATTTTCTCTGGGCCTATTGAAGTTATTGAGTAGATTTGTTTTCACTGTCCATAGTATGTCAATTGGCCTACAGGTTGACTCAGTCTACTACTGCACTGTGCCATGTCTTGTTCGTTGACAAGCATGAGTTGGTATATATCCAGTGTCACCATCCCGCTGGGCCCCCAACTCAATGGTCCATCATAACTTCTACCACACTCTCACCTTCATTGAATAGTACTGCCTGAACTACTCCTTGCCAGTGCTACAGTTCCTGACTACCTATCATGTGTTTACCTTGAAGGTGTCAACCATCGTCTTCCATCCATAAGAATCTCATCGCCCTCTCATTGCCTTGAAACCCTAATTTGAACCAAATCAAATGATCAAAGCCCATACCTGAATTTGTGGTGAACCTTTTATTGGAATCCCATCACTCCTCATCCGCTTGAAATTCTAGTTTGAACCCAATCAAACAATCAAAGCCCATACCAGAATTTGTGGTGAACCTTGTAATGGAATCCTCTCATCCCTTCATCCCCATGAAACCCTAGTTTGAACCAAAATCATACAATCAAGTCAAATACCAGAATTTTGTGGTGAACCTTGTATAGTCCTTAACCCACTCATCAAAACCTTTCACTCATGTTCAGATTTCCTCCTCGTAGTCTAGCAGCAACTAAAACTCCCAGCAGACAAATTCCCAAAGTCAAAACCTGCACAATCTTCCCTCATATCCTAATTCCACACTGCTCTGGGCAAATGCACTAAGTTGAGTTACATGATTCTTTTCCCTAAATCCATCAATGGGACAATCGAGCTGGCGAAAGGCTATTTGGCTAGAACCTCTTGTTTAGCCTTTTTCAAGGCCTGGTTGTAGCAAGTCTTGTGGGTGTTTGGTTGTCAAGGCAGGCCTTAATTCATCTTCCAGTTTCCATAATTAGATTTCCTAGAAGCCAAAGACAACTGGGAATGTGGGGAGCATGATGTTTTTGTCACCAAAGACATGCTTAAGCAATTCGAGGAGACGTGCTGAGCAACATTGTGGAACAAGTGAGTCCCAAATGTCCTCTATCCTGTTTGTAATATCATGGAGCATCAATAGTTGAGAATGAACATTTTGGAATTTGGACTCTCCCAAGCACTGACTAGTTGAAATCTCTGTGTTTGTGGGAAGAAAAACACACATTTGCTAAGCTAGAGGACAATATAAGAAAGCAGTCAGTTTTCCTGCCAGCTTGAACTTTTGCCCCTCTATTAATGTAACGATACATGTCCCCTAAATGTCAATTATCTAAAGCTCGAAAGGAATGCCGAGTGTGTAACCTGATAGAAAACACTTTATGTTGATATTATCATTCTGAAAGTTTCCTTCTTTCAGTACAGAACAAGGTTTTCCTTGCTGAAGAGTTTGGCAAGAATTACACTTTCTTTATTACATAATTGTGTCAGCCATTTTAGTGTCAATAAGCCGTAAAGAAGTAGAGTTTTAATTGAGTGGATTAATTTCCTGCTCTCTTAAACTGTAAGTGTATTGTGCAAAATTAAGCACCTTTTGGCTACCTTTTTTGGATAAAAAATTTGTTAGCTTTTTATAGATACTAGTTTCTAAGACTGGAAACTGTACGACATATGATTAAATTATGACTAGAATGACTATCAGTTGAACATCTTGGTTAAGATTGCACTGCATTGATAGTGAACAGCATCATCTGCATCTGATATTATGTTTCTGGAATTTCATTGCCAACCTCATACCCCAAATAATGCCTCCAACTGGACTGAGATGATGATTCTTTGTATGATTTCAGTGCATACTTTAATGGTTATCATTATGGAATTAAACATGTCTTTATTACAGAAAATCTCATGGAGAACCTTTTGGGGGACTTTGAATTCGAAGTTCAAGTTCCTTATCTGTTATACCGAAATGCAGCTCAGGAAGTCAATGGCATTTGGTTTTACAATTCACGTGAATGTGAGGAGGTTGCAAATCTCTTTAACAGGTGAGGATCTTTTATTTGTCTTATTGTGATTACTTCAGATGTTGAGATTAGCATGAACTATTAGGGAGAAACATTTTTTCAACCTAAGACAAATGCTATATTATATGGAGTCTCAATATGGCGTAGGAAGAAGATTATCATGGGGTTGTGTAGTTTGAAGCTAAAATTGAGTGTACTAAGTGACTAACGTGAAGATTGCATGATAAACTACTTTTACATATCCGAGAATGCTTTTATGAATATATGTCTTAAGGCAGTGAGGGCTAGTATGTATTCATGATTTGAGGAAACATTATGGTTTATTTGTTTTATACAGAGTGAGACAGCAATCTAAGGTTTTTTTATTGCAATTATTTTTGGTTGCATTTGTTTGGTGGGAGTAGGAATGATGGAAATCAAAATTGCTAGCTATTTGTTGTTATTTTTATTTTATAGAATGAGAAAACAATCTTAATTTTCTGTTTTAGTGGCATCAATTGTAGGTTGCTTTTGTTCGGTGGGAAAGCAAATGAGGGATTAACTGCCCATTTTGATTTCTCTATTCTCGTTTCCTTGATCCTTTTCCTTCCAAACAAACTGAATGTGATAATGTTGGATATTGGGTGCAAAAAATGAATATTGAGGTTCAAATAAATCAATGGTGGTTATCCTAGGCTTATATGATTGGCAATTGTGTCATATTAACATAGGAATTGAATAAAAATCATTGCATTTGGTTTCTTGAGATTGGATGTTGAAAATGAATTGTGGAAAGTTGTTCTTGCCAATATATAAACAACTTAAACATCAGGTATTGCAATGAAAAAAAATGAATACTGGTTTTTGAGTTTTTGTTTTGGGGGGTGGGGCATTGGTTGTATTAGGTCCAAATAAATTTGTGGTGGTTATCTTTCTGCTTTTATGATCATTGACAAATGTGTAGAGTTGTCTGATTTGCTATTATGGTACAAGTTGAATTAAAATTAATGCAGTTCATTTCTTAAATTTTAGGTGATGAAAAATAAATTCTAAAATTCTTCAATCTTTCTGTCCTATGGATGGAGAAGTGGGAATGTTGTTAAAATTTTCTTCTCATCCATTACTGTTGATATAGAATAAAATCAATAAAATATTTGGATGCTGGATATACAGCAGTAGCCATGATTTTGCGCTGGTAGTGTAAAAGGTTATGGAGAAAACTAAAGTTTGTGGACAAAATAGGGTTTGTTCAAAAGTTAATTCTTTTTGCTTTTAGCTTGTCTATTACAAGCTCTATATGGGACTGAAATATTATACCTAGCAACTCCCCCGGAAATGTGTGTTTTGGCTTGAAATGGATTTTGAGTTTTTTTCTTCCTTTTTTGGTTGGTGGTGGCATTCATTTTTTTTTTCTTTGGTTGGTGGTCGGTGGGTGGCGGTTGTGCCAGAATATTTTGCTTTAGTACACTGCACAATCTTGCCTGGCCATACTGACATTATGATCACATTTGAATGCTTTTCTGTTCAGGATCCTCAATGCATACTCAAAAGTTTCTCCTACACCAAACATACCATCAAGCAAAAGGTAACCAATAACTTTCTTCCCTGTGAATTGTTGATTTCGATTAATTAGTTCCCATATTTCACTTGCACTTGAATGAACTTTTAATGGCACTGTGACACCGTTGAAGATCTTGTGGCTTGAGGGGCAAGTGGAAACAAGAACACACACTTTAAATCTTAGTATGAGAGGCTATTATTTGCTTGTATAGTGTACAATTTGAAAAAGAATTGTGGGGCCACTGAAAGACATGGTTTTAGTTTGTGGGATGTACCTCTTATTGAGGTGCCAAAATGCCAAAAGCCCATGGTCGAAGTTTTGACTAGATTGTGACACTTTGTGGTAGTGTAAGTAGTTGTGACTACTTTACAAACACAAGGGTGTATGCATGGAGCTTTGTGACAATGGAGGAATCTATTAGCTGATGCAGGCATATTAGCTCTAAGCATAAATGAAAATATCGGTATTGGTCCTGATCATATCAATATCGAATATATCGGAAGGAAAAAATTTTCTAGAAATTGTAAGCTGACAACGCCATATCAATTGAGATAACGTAAATATATAAGCATATCACGATATTGTTATAGTATCGGGAAGCCCCGATACCAATACATATTGGCCGATATTGTAAGGTATTTGCATCAATGACTTCAAGGCATGACGACATCAAAATGCATGCATTTCAGTTTTCAATTAGAATAAACAGGTATGGAAATATGGATTAATACTATTCCTACTTCGATGTTCATTGGATTTAAATTTCTTCATCATTTTGACCACGTTTTCATCCTCAAAACTCTCGGAGAAGTCCATCACTGAAAAGTACCGTGGATGCATCCTTGTCACAGGAAATAGTGATGCATTGGTTTTTTTTCCTCCCTATGTTAACAGTGAGTTTGAAGAACTTGAAGCAGTCCCATCAATTGCAGCTGTGGAAGGAGCAATGGAGCAATTGTCAACTTCAACTGATGTTGCTGAAGATTCCTCCTTCTCGAATTTCTATAATGTATGTAATTCTTTGACATGATAAATTTTAACGGCTAAATATTTAAACTTTTGTTGAATTGAAGGCCTTTGGTTTAGTACCTTACTGGTTGAAGGCTGCAGAGCTTTAACCATGGTGATGGTGATAGTTAAGTTTTTAATAACGGTATTTTATTTGTTTGGTTGTTAATGGAAAATAAAATAATGGATGTTTACATTCCTTTAATGTTATGATTTTATTTTATATTTTTTCCTTATTATTTTCCTTGTAAACGAAACATAAAATAATACTTTCCTTTATATATTTTTTCTTTACTTTAAGTTTCCCGAGAGACAAACAGACCCTTAGGGGACATATATTTCTTTGTTGTAGACATACGTTCTCTTTGTGCTGTCATTTGCTTCCATTCCTGTTCTAGACCAGCATGGTTGATATTCTAGTGCATGGTTGATATTATATGAATTACTTTTTCTTAAATTGCAATGTCATCTCTTTTGTGACTTTGGCCTGTAAATGAATAATATCGAGACTCATGGAAATAATATATTTTATTATATTTATATTTTCAGGCTGCACCTAATCTTGGAAATAATGCTCCAAGTGTTCAAATGCCAGGACAATTATATCATCCTTCTTCAAGTATCTCTTCATCTTCTAGTGCATCGACCATCCTTCCGACACCAGTGCTGCCCCTTCAACCGCCATCTGCCATCACATCAAATCCATCAGTTCCTCTCAGCCGCCTCCATAATGCTTCTAACCCGATTCACAAAAGCAATCAAATTACTAATCTCGTAAAGCCTTCTTCCTTTTTGACATCACCTTCTCCCCCTTCTGTCGTAATGATGCCATCTGTCCCTTCATCTGTGTCAACCGCCGCTCCACAACACCCATACGGTGCCCCATTGCTTCAACCTTTTCCACCGCCATCTCCACCACTATCTCTTACTCCAACAAACTCTTCTAACTATGTCCCTATTATTGATAGAGATAAAGTTCGCCATGCTCTTCTCATGCTTGCACAGGTAATTTCCCACGTTGATTCTTTGTTTGTTCCTGTTTAAACTTTAATCCGCTTATTGCATGCACACTTGTCCATACCGTAGATGAAAGCATCGGTCGATATATATTGGTATCGGGTCCACTAATACTGCAATAATATTGCAATATTTGTTGTATTGGTGATATACTTGATATTTCTCAGCCGATGTATTAGTTGATATGGCATTGTTAACTTATAATTTTCAGAAAATTTTTTATTCTAATATATATTAGTCAATATCTCTGATATTGTTACGGCTACAACCGATACCAATACTAACACCGATATGTTTATCCATGGTCCACACATGTTTTTGGTTACTTACACCTGTCCATGTTGGTGCCGCAATGTAGTATGATTGTGGGGAATTAACTTATTGAATTGTCAAAAGAATGGTATCAAGGGAAGATGATTGTAACGTGATGTTTCATTATCTGTTCACATTAATAGGCTCACACAAGAATAGATAGACGTTATGTCACCCAAAAATATCTCAAAGGTGTCCAAAGGGTATTTCCTTAGCATTTTTCTTTCCAACCCAATGGTAGAAAGTGAATTGAGGGCATTTGAGGAGTTGCCTGTTTTTGAGAAAATATTAGTTTTGGTCATAATGCTTTAGGACAGAACAAATCCGTAAAGCTAAGCCATTCATCAACTTGTTGTATTTTTTTTTTATTTTTCTAAAATAACTTATATTCATCAAATTCATTACTTTGGATCAATATTTGTAACAGGCAAAGTTGAAAAAATTGTAATTTTGTACCTTAATAAGAGTTGCACATTTTATACTAATCTAATTCCTTTGGATTTGACAAATATAAGTTTAGTTTTTATTAGGGTATGCTTGGTATAAAGAAAAACTGAATGAAAGTAAAAGTTAGCTGAAAGAAAATATTTTTTGATATTTGGATTGAATGAAACATTTTAGAGGAAAAAATATTGTGAAAATATATTGTTTTATGATAAGTCACTTTCCATTTAAAAATAAGAAAAAAATCAAAGGGGGGAAAAAAAAAGAATGGGTCTGTGGTTTAATTTTCCAAACAAATTGGATGTTCTCTTTCAAACCCTATTTCTTATAATCAATCATCCAAACTCTCCTCTAAACCCTATTTTCTCCTCTGCTCTCTTCTCCTCTCCTCAGCTCTTTCCCCTCCTCCTGACCTTGTGTAACAGATCATTTGATTATAGGTTGAGAAACTAAAACGATTTAAATGAGCACATAAAATAGCAACCAAAATGAGCTCATGTATTAAAGCCATTTTTTCCTTCTTTTAGTTTTCTTTAAATAACCAGACAACAAAAATATTTTCCATAAAAATTCATTAACATCCAAACAAATAAAAAAATATTTTTATTTTATTTTTATTTTTTTCTTATTATTTTTCTTTTCTTCTCATTTTCTTTAAACCAAACATGCTCATAAAAATTAAAAAAAAAAAGAAAAAAAGTTAGACCAATGAGTGGTATACTTAGCAACACTCAGGTTTTAATCTCATGCTCCTCCAAATTTCCCTCAAATAGGGCATCAGACCTCCCAATAAATTTATTTTCCTGAATAATCTCCCCATTCACAGTAAATTTTCTCGAGAAAATACCGAAATTATGCTGGTCAATTTTCGATGCCAGGATGCCCGATTCATAGAGTTGCTTTACCAAGCATTGCAGAAAGCACACCACACATGAAGATTGGACCAATGCAGAAATTTGAGGTTCTGATCTGTCTACAATTCTAAATGCTGCAAGGTAAAAGCTTTTTAATATGTTGATTTCTCTACTAAAGTGCCAGTGCTGTGACCGCGGTAAGAGCTTGTTTGGACATAGAAAAGTTTACATAAAATAAAAAAAAAGAAGAAAAATACTTCTTCATATAAAGAAAAAAGTTTATAACAAATGTATATTATTCATAATTTTCTTTTCATATTATTTCTCTTTCATTTTTTCTCATTAATGTCATCCTCTTCAAACATTTTCAGATCCAAACAAGCCTTAAGAGATTCAGAGCCCCGCAGATGGTTCTTCAGGGCAGAGCAAAAAGAAGCTGTCGGGTCATCGGCAGCAGTCCCATTCTGCGCCGTTGGATTCTGTGATAATCTGGTTGATCGCCTCGGGATGATCCGAATGTATATCCTCACTTCCTCGGATGCTCTATGTCGAAATTTCCTAGTGCTGCTAGTTTCTTGTTGCATATATGCTGTGATGAGAATTGACTGAAGTTTGTGAAAGATTTGAAGTATCGGGATTATGACGATGATGTTTTTTCTGTTCTTCGTTCTCCTCTGTTTTCGATCATATGATATCTGAGAAATATAATGGAGTTTTATTTCATTTGAAGCTGGCGTGTTTGAATTAGATTTGATTAAAATTAAATTGTCTTAATCGATATAAATATTTATATGATATGGTCAAGATATATAAGTATTAAGATTGAATTTTTGGCCCGAGGACTTTCATTGGTGAAGATGATCGACTAGGTTCAGCCCGTATCAATTTTTCTTTTTATCATATGTATAAGTTTTTATTGTTTATGTAAAAATTATTTATTTAAATATTTTTTGATTATATTTTAAAACTTAATGGGCACACTATAATCGGCTCAGAAAAAAACTGTTCAAATCGTTTTGTTTTATCAAGGTAGTTGTCACGTATAGTTTTTGGCTAGTGGATATTATAGAGAAAAATAACCACCTCCGCCTTTATAAGGATCCTCATCTAAATAAATGAGGGAGGGGAATCCATGAAAGAGGAGAGGGAACAATTTTTTCTCAGGCACATCTAAGCCATCTATCAATAGGACGCATCCACGCTTAATCTATCACATATACATTATCTATTGATCTTCTTATATTTTTGAAAATACATCTGATTTGAGCGTCGGAGGGTTTATGGTGGAAATAATTTTTGTCAACATTTAATCTCTCGTTTTTAATTGTTGTATAGGACTCAGATTCAAAACTATGTAGACGGATTCGCGTCACATCAATCAACAAGAAGATCCGATTTGCGGCCCTTGATCCGTAGCACAATCCGAATTTTTAGTACGTAACAAAACTAAATATTATATTTTCGGCCTATTTGAGAATATTGTTCTTCAAAACAATCTAGCGTACTGCATTGTAAAATTTATTACTTATATTTTAATTTTGAAGATATGTTATGATTATATAATCCTATTTTTTATGATATTGGCAATCTCTCTATTTTTTTCAAAATTATAAATTTAAGGTAATAAATTTTTTATTTTAAAAAATATATTAACCCATTAATTTAATTTTATTTATATTTAGTTTGATACAAATTAAATATATTTTCTATATTTTATTTGACTTCTTTTTATCTTAAATCTTTTGTCTATTGATAAAATAGGGTATGCAAGGGAGAATAAAAAGTACAGTCAATTAGCGTAAGAAAAAAATAGCAAAACATGAGAAATTACCAAAAATAACTAAAAATTTTAAACATCAAAAAATTTCATAAAATTTATAACTTTAAAATCTAAGAAAAATTACTAAAATTAAAACC
>JAOVVI020001821.1:0-22863 GCA_028571085.2 Nepenthes alata
CCATACCATGGTTGAAGCTTGAAGCTCTATATGAACTTTGGTAACACTTGTCAATTGTTCCCAACTTGTCACCACTTCTATCTTCTTTGTGTAATGTCCAATTAATTAATTTGATATCATTAGATTATTTTAAATTTATTGAAAAAAATTATGCAATATAAATTAAAAAAAATTAGGAGAAGAAAGTAGGCTTGACACTTGAGACACGCTCAATGCACACTCGTGCATACTTTTGACAGATTATGCGCACTTGAAGAGAGCCTTTGGATTGCTTGAACAGAATTTGAGTAGATTGGTGAGTGTTTGACGCACCTCTCTTGGGTGTTCAAGTATACTTTTGGTTAACTGCTCACACCTAATGAGCGCCTGAAGCAGGGCACATGCACGACTTATTATGAACTCTAGTGGAGGTAATATAGATAAGACAGACTTGGTACCCATCTTATACTGAATGGCACACATGCAATACTAAAATTAACTATGTTGATTGGGAATGAAACTCAAAAGGCTGAAATCTCAAAATAAATAAAATATACTCTCCTATGAAAATAGTCTTTACCAGTATGATAAAATGCTAACCAATCTTCCTTAAAATAATATCAAAGTCATACATTTCCAACAACACCAAATCTACGGATAGCTCAAACTCTTTAACCCAAATTATGCACCTAAGGTACATAATATCTATAACCATGGATTTATTGAAATGGGTAAACACTACTAATGCATAGTTTAATATTTTTAGTGGGGTATGCAATTGATAAATAAACTTAGGCCACAAAATATATATAAACCCCGGATAAATTAATACATCCACTAAAGATTCAAAAATTAACATTTGACCTTCAACCAGCCATAGAGAAGCTTGAGCATCTATGGTTGTCACTTCATTAGTCCTTTACCACACAATAGGCTTATATTCCACCTATTTTGTTGGGTAACGATATTTTTTATCATGTTTCTAACTTGTCCACGGTTAAAACATACCCCAATTTATTTATAGCATGGCTACCATCCTTGAAACTTCCCATAATAATCACATGTTGCCTTAGATTATTGTTTCTTACCTGGGGGTCCTTATTTTTAAGTAGGTTTTCCAATTTTATTACGAGCTTTCTGTTATTTTTCTACTTCCTTGGTTTTCTATTTGTTTTTTATTTTTATTTTCCTTTTCTATTATAACTCCCTGCCCTTACACCTGGACTGTTATTTATTTTCTGTTAAGTTGCAATTACTGCTGGGCTATGTACCACAGCCCCTTCCTGTATAAAGCCACTGCTTTGTTGATTAGTAGAGTAGAATAAATATTTATTCTTGCTCACGTCTTTCTCCCCATGTACTCCTTGGTTGTCCCTCTCTGCCTTCCTTTTCTCTCCCTTTGTTACCTCCCTGCTCCTCTCGGCAACTCTCCCCTCTCTGCTTTCCCTATACCTCGGTCTTTACTCGTTGCTATCCCTTGTCCCTTTCCCCTTTCTCTGTTACCTCAGTCTGTTTCCTCTCAGCTTCTCTCTCACTTGTCCCTGCATCTCGGCTTATCGCACTGCAGCCTCTATTCACCTCGGACCCGCTCTGCTTCCTTTCCCCTAATTTTTCTGTATCTTCCTTCTCTACTGAACTCCCCTCCTCAGCTAACTCTCTATTGTCACCATCACCCATCGCTTGTCGGTGCCATCACCGTTCATGCACGTATCAATTTCCCTTATCATAGGAATTAGATATCTTATGAAATTCTCTCAATCCTAAACTTTGGCCTCCTTGATTTGCATTAACTCTTTGAAAAATTTGGCTCTCTCTAAAACCTGCTGAATTAGCAAAGCCTAATCAAATACTTCATCATATGTCCTCAAACAGAATAGCACCAATTGGCTTCTTATCATATCCTACAAGTCATGTAGAAATTTCCTTACCCTTCTTGTCTCCTCCAAAACCAAGTGTGGCGCAAACTAGGCAATCTCAGTAAACTTGGTCTCATATATGCAACTATATGGTTAACTTGCCTTAACCTAGAAAATCTACTCTTATTTTGCTTGTTGAGGCACACCAGAAAACACTTGTCAAGAAATGTTTCCACAAATATGTCCTATATAATCTCCTACATCTTTTCATCAAAGATTATCTTTTTTATAGCTCACCAATGGTTGGCATCCATATCCAACTTACAGAAAGTGAAGTTGACCTTCCCTTCCTTGGGGCAATTTATAAGTTCAAATACCTTTTCTACCTAGTAGATATATATCTCAACTTTTATCAGATCCTGATCTATCAAAGATTTAGGAAGATATTCATAAATCGATCATAAGCTTTCATTGCCCCCCTAGATTCCCACATTGCTCCTGATTCAGCTACCTTTGCACTATCCTATACATGACTTCCACCATCCTTGCTATGATGGCAAATTAATCATCCTTATAGCTAGACATAGTGCTAACTTTGTCTCTTGACATTCTATATCTATATACTACAAAATGCAATGTTTATCTCCATTAAAACATTTAATATATTTTTTATGACTTTTTCTAATATCATTTTTATGTCATGACCCTGATTCTAAATATTATATATAACATCATGATATATAAACAAAAATGAGATTAAGATGTTGTACAAATCATTAGCAATCATTATAACATAATCAATAAATTTATATTTCGTCCTAGAATTCACGCCAAAACTCCCATGTTTGGCCCAAAATCATATATACCTACTCACTTCTTCAAAAAAGAGGAAAAATTCATCTAGAATTAAAATTCAAGCATAAATATCGAACAACTCATGATTTATGACCCATTGACTACATATATACACACCACTATAAGATATAAAAATAATAAACATATTTCAAATTGTGTTAGTAATATAGTACAATTTCTAAAATGCAAATAAAATATCTTCTAGCTATTCATTCTAAAATATTCTCCAGTCCAAAAACACTCTAAGTGACCCATGAATATTAATTTGAAAGGCAAAGAATATATCAAAAGCATGTATAAAGTTCAACAAAGCATATATCAATAATCTTATATAAAATGAAGAATAATTAAGAACTAAAATCTAATGAAAAACTTTACTAACAGGGGTCAAATGTCAAAGGTCTGATTATAAATGTTTACCCCATGATTCAAGTCGTGCACTACTATTCTTAATATGTGGATGACTGATTATATATTATATACTATCGTTGGAGAATAGTATCGCCTTTTCAATTTGTGGATGTTAAGTTTTCACATTCGCTTGCAAATTAATATATCAGGAATTGTCAAAATATATTTTATCAATTTTATACAATAGTTCTTATTTAGATAAAAGAATAACTCTAAACAAATTTTGAAAATATAGAAATTAAATAACCTTGATTAAATTTAGTTGCAGAGTTGTTGTAATATTTCAAATTTTTTTATCCAATTATATATGGATTATTCATTATTTGTATAATTTGGACGTGATAAAAATTAATTAAATATTATAAAATTTTTGAAAATATTTAGATTTATTGAGCCGGTACCCAAGATGCACCTATTCTGTCACCCAAGTATTGATTTGGGTTTTAGAATAAAGAAAATAGAATATATATATATATACATGAAAGAGGAAGGAGGAAGCTTGGGCGAGGGTTTCGTGGGGGAAAAGAAGAGGAGAAGGGAGAGGGTTCACTAGGGAAGGTGGCCCGCGGTAACCGGCGATGGCTGTGCGCGACGGTGGCCAGTTGCTGCAGTGAGGTCAAGCACAACGGCTGTGCGCAAGGAGAGAGAGTCGCGCAGAGAGGTAACCACGCGAAGGAGAAGAGGGGAAAATAGAGGCTTTCAGGTCCTATTCCAATTTCGAGCTAATTGGGAAAGTTATAATCGGGTCGAGGTAAGTGTACTTATACCCTCACCGTTCTCTCTCTTGATATTTTATTGACTTTTCTTGGATATTTTCATTCCAATACTCACCCAAATTATAAAAAATATGGAACTCATGATTAATTCTCAAAGTATTTGTTGATTATTGTCCGATTTTCCCTTCTGATCACCTGGTATGGGTGTGCCCAAACCCTAGAACCGCGCAAAACTTAAGGAGCCCCTCAATTTTGAGTTTAATGCATCATTTGTTTTCAATTATGGGTTACCCAAGTCCTAAAAATATGTATATATATCAATTGGGCATCCGATTTTGTACGTATCGACCCGTTTGGCATGCCTGGACTCTCTAAAATGTGCCCTGACACTAATCAGCCGAGCCTAACCATGATTTTTGCATGCTTTCTCCTTATTTAATTATTGTATAAGCTATATTTAATTACATGAGTTTAATTGTAAGTCTTGAAATAATATGTTTATGCTCCGTTTGTAAAGGAAATATTATTCGGAAGCCTCCAAGTCATATTTATCCCTGGATGGTAAGAATTTCTACGCTTTCCTATGTTTTACAATATTCATGTACAAAGATTAAGACGCAAAAAGACTTAATCCAAAAGTAAGTGAAATTATGTAAGAAATTGGACGAAATTCTATAATAAGTTATTTGATTGAATTGTTCTCCCGGATGGAGATAAGTCGAAGAAGTACGGTGGACCTTCCCTCAAAAGAATAAGAATCATGAATTCAAGACTAAGAATATGTATAAGGATGTCCCAAGTCATTTTGAAATTAATAAGAAACTGGACCTAGAAATGTAATTCAGTGGATAGTGTTTTCCGGCATGGCTTAGAACGTTACAGTGATAATCGAGGATAGCTCCGTCCATGGAGTGATATGTGTTCCAGTTCCCTCGGGTCATTACTACGGAGGACATGAATAAGAATAAGTGAGCCATCCTATCCTCAAGATGTAAATAAAGACGAATCGATGTTTATGAACTAATAATAAGGCATTAGATTGTATGCTGTGAATATAATTTATCCTCGATTATTCGTCCATTAATTAGTTGGGTCTACTAACCCAAGTCACTCAAGATAATAAATGTTAATTTGAAGAACAAGTAAAGCTTTGAACTAATTAATGATGTTCACCATGTTTTCTGATTAAGACAAGTGAAAGAATGACCAAAGGAAAAGATAAAGTAAACAATGATAAGATTTCTTTTTCAAGCTCATATTTATGCATGGTTTATGCTTTGCATTACCCACCTACATATTGAACCTTAAATCCTTCAATGACTAAAGATAATGGAAAAAATAACTAAAGTAGAAGATAAAATGCACAAGAATAAGATTTTATCCAATAGTTCATGTTTCATGCATCGATCCATTGTTCTCATCTTATTCATATGCCTATTGATTCCCTAACCCCTTTTATGTTGCTTTTCTTTATATATGTGTTCCACATAAATGCTTGCATGTTCCTGTTGGTATAGTACCTTAGTGAGCTGTTAGCTCACCCTTACTTCTTCTTTTCAGATAAAAACCACGAGTTGAGGCCTGATTAAAAAGAGCAATGAGAGGAATTTGCTAAGGAGATTGCTAGATATCGAGGATTTAGTATCTAGAATGTGGTTGATAGTATGAAATGTAATTAGTTGATTAAGATTACTATTGTGTATTAAAATGTGGTATAGCTTGTTGTATATTTTTATGGCATAGAATACTTCCATAGCTATTCCATGGATATAGAATGCTTTTGCAAGTACAATGATGAGTTTTGTATAAGTCCTAGAAGGCATCTCCCGTTCGATCCAATATAGTAGTAGAGATATTGTAATTGAGTCATTGATGAATGGCATGTGATGTTGATCCTCTGTAGGTGTTGTGGATCAAATGTTGAGGTCTAGTTGTTTGTATGAATTGTGTAGGTTTATTTATACATATTATATGTATGGTTTTCGTCTATTTTTAGAGAAAATTTTATCAAAATTTATGTAGAAATTAATATATTAAATCAATTATGTATTAGTTTGTTTCGGTTAAGTATGATTATTGATGGAGGTCATCAGTGAGTTATAACCCATTCCGTCACAGTTATTTTTAACCAAATTCTTGTATAAGCACTTACAATGTTAAATATTCAAAAACTTTAGAAAGTTTTTGCAATATGCTTGAATTAAGGCCCAAATATTAAAAATTTTATAATCTATGAACAAATCTAACATACAAGCAAAATAAACTCAAAAGAAGCAACAAATTGTTTCATGCATGTATATTTAGAACGTGAATTAAGAACTTTTAGAAATTTCAACTATAACAAATTTAAAATGACTAAAATGTACTTATCTCAGTTTAATTTATCAAAATATAGTTCAAAATCTTTTCAAATCTTCTTTCCCCTTCTTTTTCTCTTCTTCTTCTCCTTTTATTTATCTAAAAACTAAGAAATTAGGCTGAAATATAGTTCTAAATCTTTAAATAACACACTTACATACACTAGTAATGTATACATTAAGCGTAGCAGATATAACTAGCCAATACACATGTTCCCATGGGGCACACATCAAGCATGACCCCATGTGCCTAGCTAATAAAATCAAGGCACAAGCACTCCTTTTGTGCACATTAGGCACAATGATATTACCTTAAATATACTCATACAAGGCCCATTCACCCCTTAGACACTAATCGTTCTACTATCAGCATAAAATGCCACTCTTATGCCTATTAGGTGCTAATAACTTTTCCTTCGTTATTTATTTTTTTTCCAAACGCACAATTAGTTTTTAATCAATTCATTTAATTTAAATAATTTCTGCTATCTTTTGTCATATTTAAGTTCTCATGTGTTACAAACATTGACTAAAGTTTAATTATCCATTGATTAGGTTATCAAATGATTGTTTTGTGAAATGACCAAAAGACTAGATTACCAAATGATCACAAAAGTAAGAGCACAGTTATTAACCAAGCCGGATGAGACAAACCGAATGAGACATGTAATGAGGATAAATTGTCAAACCAGACATCCACCCCTTATCTTAATTACTCTTTACTACTTTTACTAGCATAAGACATATCTGTCACAAAATCATTAACAATTCTTCAACCATCAAAACAAACATAGCAACCATTAATCATTCCATGCCACTATTCGTAAGAACAAGAAAACCATCCATCGAAAAATAGATGATAACTTTTGAAAAGATTATTCAACCGACTAGAGAATAAATTATAATTATCTTAAAAGGTTACCCAATTGTTTTAAATAATGGGCTTAGCATCCCTATAAATATAGGGTTTCTTATCATGCAACAGATACCTTGAAATTATGAGTTTTTGGGTAACCAAAAAAAAAAGAGACCTAAACAACAAGAAATTAAATAAAATCTATCTCATATTATTGAAGCCTAATTTTCACATAGGTTAAGAGTTAATCCTCCAAAACACCTTATTCCTCCAAAAATCTAAAGTTGTGGAGCATTTTCCTTTAGAAGATTTATATCTTTTTATCTATTATTTTAGAATATCCAATATTTTATTAACCTGATCGTTGAAAATTAAATCAAAAAACTAGTCTTAAATCTCTGATTTTTTATTTTGGCTTATGTTGTATAGCATTCAATATTAGAATGTCTAAGAATTCATTCTATAATATTTCAAGCTGAAATCTAAATTCCATATACAACAATACTAAATAGTAAGAATATGTTGACATGTTAATTTATATTAGGGTGATAACATGTAGATATCCTTTTAAACACACACCATTAAGATACCTCAAGTGATATGTTATTGATGTGTCCATGATTTTCGGGTTATGGTACAGATTATGGAGACACTCGATCTCCACTGCAAGTCAAATTTGAACAAATTCGGTCTCCGTCGCTACTAATCTGAAACTTACACACCACAAATTACAAATAATAGGTCAAGAGATTGGCGGGACTTACGCATTGATTTATCTTTCGACGTTCAAATAAAAAATCCTTCTTAATAGATTGAAAGATGTAAAGAAAATACTAGATAATATAGAATTACATGTGAATGGGGGATGTGAGAAAAGGATTGGATCCTATTGTGCGCCCAACGAGGAGGCAGGGCTTAGAGAGAAAGGAAGACTAGACTTCTATTATGCGCCCAACAGGGGGCGGAGTAGAGTGAAAGGAGGACTAGGCTTCTTTCTAGTTACACGCAGTTGGTGGCTCACTAGAATTATACTCGATGAGTGGCTTACTAGGATTGTACTTGGTAAGTTTCTCATTAGCGTTGTACTTGGTATGTAACTCACAGGAGACGCACTCGTGGAGTTATTTATTACGGATGCACTGTGGAGTAACTCACTACGGATGCACTGAGCAAGTAGCTTACTAGTAGTACACTCGAAGGAGAGTGACTTTGTGAGGAGGAAGAAGAGCTGTGCAAGGAAAGAGCCTAGGTTTCCCTTTACTCTTCGAGGAACCCAGGCTTTTACCAGTCTAAAAAGGGGCCTCAGGGATTTAAGGAAGGTGTTCCCTAGACGCCAGAGGAGGATCTTCCCTCTGATGTCGGAGCTCTTCGCCCAGCCAGCTCCCCCTCGTCCTCCTTTTTTTCTTTTTCCAACCTCGCTGTGGCGAGAAGTATTTGTAATGTTTTATCAAAGAAAATTTGGCACCAAGGTTTGCGACAAGTGTTGCCTCCGAGTTCGCCGGCCACTAGGGAGTTGACGAGAGTCGCTTTTGTTAGGTGTCGCCTTACTATGATGAGGAAGTAGTAAGTGGCCTCCCGATCCAATCGTCAGGTGATTTTAGGAAGCGCTATACATGCGTGTGCTCTGACCGCTCCATTGACTGCCTACTTAAAGACCTTCCATATTGGTCTGCCTGGCTGTACTGTCGGTAGGGTCGTTAACACTTGTCACCTTTGACCTATCGCTCCATTAGCCTCATTTTAGTTGCCACTATGACCTACGGATTTGGCTGAATCGATCTCCTTGTTGAGGCATTTGACAGAATGACTTTATTAATATATCAAGTAATTAGTTGATTTACAAGTCTAATATTTAATTAAATGTTTAATAATGAATTGTCGATACAGCATTTGGAGGCAAAAATCAAAACTAGAATCGAATTGGGTTTACTGGTCAAGCAATTATTCATTTTTTAATACTACAATGTTTCCACTAGAAAATGGTAAAATATAACATAGCAAATCCATATTTTTTTAAACACTAATATAATATATTGATATATAACTTAGAACTTTGAATGCTAATCGTTACCGGGCGTCAACAACATAACTTCCACACAACTATAAATACTTAGTTTTCTTTATTTCATATTTGCATTGGTAAATTTTCATTCACTCAATTAATTATCAATTTTAATAAGACAAAGATTATTTGTCAAATAAAATATTAAGATATTTTTATTAAATTGGAACATTTTTACTTTTTAGATTATATATAATATGGTCTATATGGATAATACTACTTTAAAAATCGGTAACCTAAAACCGAACCCAAACCCTAAAAAAATCTATTTTGACTCAAAATTTCGAATCAAACGATTCAATTATCATAATTTTTGGCTTAATTTTAACAATTTTGGATAAATTATGGAGTTAATGATTTTTTTCAGACACACCATTATAATAAACATGATTGTGACAGATCAATAGCATTTTGAGTAGTGGTGGCCTTTCTATTTTAGGGAAGATATTTATAATTTGAACTTGCAACTTTAAAAGCACAGTCTGATATAGCATATTTAGTCATTTATCTTATCTTTTTGCTTATAAATAAGACTATCAGTAGCTTCCTCATCTATCAAGAGTTATCAAACACAAAACAAGTCGAGAGGAGAGAGAGAAAGAGAGATAAGCTTATGCTTTCTTCATCTCGCTCAAATTTTTTCTCAGCCAGAAAAGCTTATTTGGCTTAGAAATGTCTGCAATAATGGTGACGCTGAGGAAAGCATGCAGAGCTTTAAAAGGGTTGAAGCCGATAATAGCGATGATTATTGTTCAATTTGGATTTGTGGGTCTCAACTTGTTCATAAAACTCGCTTCCAACGATGGCATGAATATGAGGATTTTGGTTGCTTACCGATCTATTTTTGGGGTGCCTATCACAGTTCCATTGGCCCTCTTCCTCGAAAGGTTTGTTTTCAAAGATAAACTTATTTTTTTAAGTAAATGATCTGTTATTTTATTCTATTTGGCAAAGAAAATAATAGATGATATTTAACATAAAATAGATGGAGTATAAATTTGTCTAACAGTGTGTAGGAATATAGAAACTATATCTCTTATGAAGATTGAATCGTCCTATATCTAAAGATTAACTTTCTATGCTCTTAAATGGCTCTATTTTCGTGGCCTAACAAACTATTAATAAGATACAATCACGTCGTTTAAGCAAGTATTTAAATCATTTTACATTCATATATCTTATGAAAGTGAAAATAATATTTACGAAAAGACAATGTAAAAAATATATATATTTTTTGCCCTTTTAATGGGTAAATTTTACTTTGTATTCAATCAAATATTTGAAGTAAAAAAAAAATATATTTTTGCATACTTTATTTTATTATAAATATTATTTTGAATATATAAATTAGGTTTTATTTTTTTTAAATTGTATGTAAAATATATGGGTTCTTTAAATATATACATATTATAAAAAATGGAGGCGGCGGTGGAGTTGACCAACCACCACAGGACCAGCGCCATTGACAGCGACGTATCAATTTCTTCTTTGAAATTATTATCAATTTGTTATATGTTATATTTGTCAGCGTTACGTTTGATCAATAAATATAATAAATTTGATAAAAGCATTTCCATTTATAAAATCGACGATACAAAATTTTTAAAAAATAACCAAAAATAAAATATATTTTTGTTCAATAAATGATTAAAAAAACTCAAGATAAATGAAATCCCTAACCCCACCACTCAACTTATAGCGTTTATATATATATATATATATATATTTATTATTATATAGTATAGAATAAGATCAATTTTATATGAAATTTAATCAAATAAAACTCAAAAATTAAAATATATAAAACTTATCACAAATATATATATATATATATATATTGGGACCTTCCTATCTAGTAGTTGGTTGGATGGAGAGCCTCCTTGTCATTACCCTATGAAAAAGGTTTGTCCAAGACATTCTTAGCCTTTTTATTTTTAGTTATTATTTATGCATATATAAATTTTAAAGAAAAATATTTAAAATTAAAAAACAAATATTATGTCTCAACACAAATTGACCCGATTTAGAATATGAATAAGTCCGACCAGGTCTAATTTAGCGGTCATAAATTTTCATCTAAATCTAACTTTTATCCGACCCGAATCTGATTTTAATTGAGTTTAGTTTAAGGTAAAGGTAAAAAAGAAAAATAATTTGGAATAGTTATTTTTTGATAATTAGGAATAAAAAATATTAATTAAGAGTTGGTATTTTTATTCTTTATTTTGAAGGAATAGTAATTTAATTTAAAATTACTATTTCTATTATTAAAACAATCAAATAATAAAATAGTAACTTTATTACGAATAATATAGGAATAAAATTTTTATTTTATCTTACCAAATAGGCTGTAAGATTATTCAACATAATAGCATTTGATATCATTGAGTCTGTATTACAAAATAATATAGTTTTTTAACTTTGTATTTACATTTGTAAATCAAGGGATATTAATAGAGACCAATAATCTCACAAAGTATAAGTATAATAATAAAATTGATATGTACCTCAAATTTAAATAATAATTCAAACTGAGTTAGGTTAAACTTTTCAATCTCTTATTCAAATTTTGCACACCACAAAGATAATAGTAGATCAAATAATATGAAATTCACTCTTCAATTTATCTTTCAGTACTCAATTCAGTATTTTTTCTAAGTAATAGGAAAAAATAAAAAATAAAACAAGAACGTGTAAAACTGAAAAGATTAGGCTCCAAAAAATTTGAATATGGAAGATTAGGCTTTGAAATTTGAGGAGTTTTCAAGTAACAAGAAGGTTAGAAGTTTAAATTTGTTATCTAAAGTAGTCACCTTTTTTTCCTCCTCCCCTTGTTTTAAGGGGAAATGATTATAACTCTATTGTCAATAAATGATAATTTTTTTTAAAAAATGGCTATTTATCTGTGCCATTATTTTTCCTCGAAATTAAATAATTAGTGATTAATATATTTTAAATTTAAGTTATATTCGTTAAATATATTGACTGTCTGATTTATTTAGCCAATTAAAATGATCATTAGATTTATTCAATTGTTCGATGGGATTAACTATATAATTTAATTGGTCGTCTGATCATTCAAAATTTTAGACTTTTATATGCCAGTTAGCCCGGCTATTCAATTGTTTTGTAATTCAAATATTTAATCAAATTCATTTCTGATTTGGATTCAACAATTTGGCTAATTAATATCTCTTTATAGGCTTGCCAATTATAGGCCTCACATATCAATGGGTCAAGTCAACTTTAATTTAGGCAACACACAACATTAGCTTTAATATTCGGAGATTGAATTTAAACTTTAAATAAAATTGGAGTGATTTGTTTTTAATATTATTTGAATGCTTCTTTTACTAAGATTTACCCCTTTCTTTTATTCCTTAAAGCCATTTGGTTTAATGTTTATTATATATTATATACATATGTTAAAGGCATTTGTAATTGGTTAGAAATATTTATTTTATATGTAGATTCTATCTATTTTTTGAAATCTATTTTTTTTAGATGGTTTAGCATTGAATTGAATATTTAAATTTAAATTTAAATTCTAAATAATATTTAGAATAATTGTCCAAAAATAAAAGAACATTTTTTTAAATTTTTACATTTAAATTATAGTTGTTAATCTATTATTTTTGTACTTTAGACTTACATTTATTTATATTGGATTATAAGTAGTTAAAAGTTTAGATTAATTAAAACATTCAAATGAAAAATTTCTTCAATTATTAAACTTGATTCTCTAGAGTTTTCAAATACTAACTCAGCATAAATTTGACAAATCAAATTTCTAACAACTCAACTTTCTAATAAATTAAAAATATTGATTAAAAAACTCAAATTTTGAATTACAAGGATCTACCAAATTTATTTCTTAAGGTCACTTTGACTTTTTGAACATTATTTTTTGATATGATCTCACAGTTATAATAATTTTTATAATCAAAATGACTCGTGTGTGGCACATTTAATGCAGCAACAAGCACTTTACAAATTATGCTTTTTTTAAATCATTTTAATATGCACCATTTTAGCTTTGAACTGAATGGAAAACATGTCATCATTTGGTTGATGTTGGAAGAGCAACTTGTTATTTAGATTAGTATTGTTTAAAACATATTGTTTCTAATTTCGGTTACCCTTTCAAATTTTAATATCTTTTACTCTTCTTTTAAATCCTAATTGCACATTTTTCTTTATCTTTCATTAAAGAATGAATCTCCTACTTTTCTCAAATTTTTTTTCTTTTAGTCTCTAATGGATCCGTGAAGCATCCCAAAGAATATTACTTAGTTGTCTATGGACAATGTGTTGGGCATTTATGATAAGTACAACATTTCTTTTACTACTTCATTTAGAATACTTCACTTCAAGAAAGTGCTTGTTCTCTAGGAAGTAGCTTCATCGCAACATACAAAGCCCATTTGAAACACAATCTTTGGATTCCTCTAACAAGAGAATTTATTGAAATAATGGAGGCTCTTAAGTTTTTCATCGTTTGCCTTCACTTTAATACTCTCAGATATCAGGTAACATTATGTACCTTTTTTGTGTTGGGATCTTCGGTTAGATATCTGGATAGTCAAAATTATTTTTATGTTTTAATTAAAAAAATAATTGGATTTCTTTAACTTACAAAAAAAATTTCAAAATAAGCAGCAAAAATCTAAACTTAGTAAAAAATTGGAATGACAAGTTCTTCTATATTAAGGTTTCCATATATTAGATTTTGTTGAATAAATGAAATAATGTCAACCCAAACCAGTGGTTAAAAACTTGTCCCACATGGATAAGAGCAAAGGTTTGCACCACATTGCTACCTCTTGTTTCTCTTCCCTCCTATTAGAAGTGAATTAAAATAGGAACTACTCAACCAATTTATGAGAAAGATTGGATTGAATTTGGTCATAACTTGTAGAACAAAATTCTATCTCCCTTTAAAGTTAAAGGGAAGTAAAGGTAAAGTGTGACATTTCTAAATTTTAGAAGACAAAAAACATTTGAAAGTGGTTGAGGTATCCATTAGATTAGTACTTTCATCATATGAATTTAATGTTAGCATTTTGAACTTATAAGGAGTCAATACCTCTTTATTTCTAAGGTAAAAAGTGCATAACCTAACTCGGTTGTTTTTCCAACAATATTTCCCAAAAGCATATTGTTCATTTACTTGAGTTGTGGAGGCAATTCTTTTTGTATTATGGAATATCCTCAATTCTAAGTAATTAGCATATACGCCTTGTATCTACTTACCTAGGGTGGTTTTAGGCATGCTACTTCATAGCCTCTCCTCTTGAACAGAAGGGCATCTAGAATTTTAGGTATATTGAGAATTTTGTCACTCCAGACGCTGTTCTTTAGTCTCAAAATTTAAGCATCTTTTGAGCCAAGAAAATGTAATGTGAGTGGGTACTTAGGTGGTATCAATATCTTTGGTTGAGGGTGACACCCCTTCAAAATGACTTTCTTTCTTTTTAACACCCTCTTGGAAGTCGATACTTGTGGTTGGAGGACCTCATCCTTGTGTGTTTACCCCTGCACTTTGTCCCATAAAGGACTTAAGTATTTTTGACATATCTTGAATATGAGTGGCCAAAATCCCAATATCTGGATTGATTGGTGAGCGAGTACTATCATGATTGCCTTGAATATGAGATATCATTTGGTTGTTGGCTTGATTGTCCATACTCTTTTATATTCACCATTCTGTCAAAGGAGAGAAACTCTGAAATTGGTGTAATCATGATCAAGTAGGAAGGAATGGTTTAGTTTCATTTTTCAGAGGCGGTGCAAATAATGCATACCTCAAATCAAATAATAATCTAAATTGATTCAAGTTGGACTTTCAAACCAATTATTTAAATTTTATACACCACAACGACAATAAGAAAATAAAGGATATAATGCTCATTTCTAATTTATTCTCTGATATTCTAGTTAATAATTTTTTTAATAATTAAAAAATAATAATAATAAAATGAGGATGTGTGAGAATGGAAAAACTTGAGGATTTTGCTCCGTAGAGAGCGAAATGGAGGACTTGGAATCAAAAAAGTGGAATATGGAGGAATTTGCTCCAAAAAAAGTAAAATATGAAGGTTTAGGCTCTAAAATTTGTGGAGTTTTTAATAAATAAGAGGGGTAGAGCTCCATAATTATTCTCCAAATTATTCATCTTTTTTTCCTCCTCTTCCTCTTATTTTGAGAAAAAAAATAGACATATTTATAATCTTATTACCAATCAGTGACGGTTTCAGAAAGATAAATAATTGTTCATTATATGTACTATTATTCTTTCTAGGAATTAAATAGTTAGCCGTTAATATATCCTAAAATTTATTCATATTCGTTAAGCAAATTAACTTCCTTCTCTATTTATTTGGTAAGTCAAGGTCACTCTTTGGTTTATTTAATCATTCGACTGGATTAACTATACAATTTAATTGATCATCTAGATATTCAAAATTTCAGCTTTTTGTATACTTGTCAATTTAGTCATTCAACTGTTTGGTAATCCAGGTGTTCAATTTGGTTTCTTTCTGATTTGGGTTCAACATCTCGACTAATTCATACCTTTTCACGGGTTTTTTTATTTGCAATTCTCACTTATCAATGAGTTGGGCCAACAATTAGGCAACACCAACAAAAATACAGGAAGATTTGATTAAGTTGATCTCGAATGTCTACAATTCTAAATTATTGAAGAGATAATGGGGTTCTATATTTAAGATTATAATCTTTTAGTAGTTTTGGCCACTAAAGGAAACAGAAAGAGAAATCCAACAAATTTTCGTTAGAATCTATTGAAGATGCCAACTCTTATTAATTATTTTCTGAAGTAACATGTTTCTCTTCATTTTCTTCCAAGGGTAATTAATTCATATGAATTCGAAATAAAGGAAAAAAGGTTTGACACTTTCTATAGTCATCTAAATATAATGTGCTATTCACTTCTTGGCTAATTATCATGTAATAAAATAAATATTAACCATTGTGCTATTTTTATTTTTTTATAAATTTGCAAGAGTTATCTGCCTTACTCTTGGACTCACAAGCAAATATGATAGAAATTTAAAATAATATTCTAAAGCTTATGTAGTAGATTAAACAATGGGCCAAGATAAAATGTTCTCCAAAAGAAAGAGCTATTAGTAATGATGGGTCCGATAGTCCATAGGCTGGCGCAAGATTAGGCTAGCCAAAGAGGGCTGCCCCAAAATCAGTGGCCCAGAAAGAGGTCATCATGGCCATGGCCCATAGGCACAGCTCAACAATACCCACTCAAAAGTCCCAACTCAGCATGCGACCGCTAATCTATCACGCCCTGACCGCCTAAAAAAGTGTGACCTACATGTATGCAGGAAATGATCCTCCTTAGAAAAGCCAAAAATCGTCACGCTATCAGCACCCTATGGTTGGCTAACTAGCACCTTCTCTATAAAAAAAACATCTTCCTTCCTTCTCAGGGAGGAGAGAGTTTCCCGATAAAGGTGAGAGCTCCCAACAAGAGCGGCCCTTCATCCCAAGGGAGAGATGGGCCCTCTCTTAACTAAGACCCACGGCACCCCTGTGGCCAAACGGGGAAGTCCATAAGGGATGAAGGGGACCAGGCTGCGTATGTGAAGGATAATCATGTACCTTAGTCGAGCTCACTCATCGAAACTCAATCCTTCATTTCTAAACAGCTCCTCGGTCGAGCGCACCCATTGAAGTTCAATCCTCCATCTCTAAGCTACTCCATTGTTGAACGCACTCATCGAAACTCAATCATTCATCTCTAAACCACTCACCAACCGAGCACACTTATCGAAATTTAATTCACTCTCCAATTGAGCGCACTCATCGGAGTTTGGTCCTTTATCTCTAAATCGCTCCTCGGTCGAGCGCACTCATCGGAGTTTAGTCTTCCATTTCTAAATTGCTCCCCAATCAAGCGCACCCATCCAAGTACAATCCTTCATCCCTAAACTGCTCTCCAGCCAAGCATACTTATCGAAGCTCATTCATTCATCTCTAAGCCGCCCACTAGCTGAATGCACTTGTCGAAGTCTACCCTTCTACTAGCACTCGATTCCCTATAACATGCATCCATACATACTTCGCACTCCTCCTATCTTTCTATACTTCTGAGAAATATTTTTTATTTAAATATTGGAAGATATATTGGGAGCGAGTCTAACCGTCCTCTAACTTCTCGATTGTTAGTTGTGATGTGTAGGATTCAAATTCGGCGTAACAAATATTGAACCTACTTCAAGTCGACCTATCAGAAAGATTAAGCGGCTCCCTAATTCTCGAATCTAATGACACATAATTGGCGCCGTCTGTGAAAAATGATTGAAAAGTTTAACCACCACTTCCACAAAAGTAGGCATGGCCAATGCCACGGCACGAGCTAGCACACCCACAATAGACACCATCTCCCGTGGCCATGACCCTTCCGTGGGTAGTCACAAGGACAAACGGCTGACCCCTAAGGTGCAAATTCTTGTTGCCCAGAAAGATGCTGTGTCCAAAATGGTTCCAAAACATTTGAACCGTCTGAAGGTACAATGCTACGGGATCCACTCTCCAACTCCCAAATCTCAGCGTCTAAAAGGAAGTATTGGAGAGAGAGATAACATCTACAGAAGATCTATCGGCTTGACGAGTCAGGGTCTGAGCAGCGGGGACTAGCCACAGCCTAAGGGCCAACTAAGTCATGAGATGTGGGATGAAAGTCTAGAGAAGCATAATCCACACCGCACTCGTAATGAGAGGAGACCCTCTTCCTAGGAGGAAGCTTTGCATAGCGCCAGCAGGCACTTCGCCGACCTAACAAGGTCATTGGCGGACAAGGGAATCTGATTGTCACCATCTCCTTGCAGGATCAAGGAACTCAACCTGAAACTCCGCAACCACAGTTTTAATCCTATGCTCCACCTGGATCACTTCTATGCTCTGCTGGACTCCCAGGGCCTCGTGGGTTCCTAGTGTGGCGTAGACAGCAAGCCAAAATGCCCTTGGGAATGGAAGAGTCCCCAACCCCTCGCATACGATGTTCCATGCTAGAAGATGTTGTCTACGCGCCAAGTGAGGTCACCCCTTGTCATCTACGGGTCGTACATTGGCAATAAGAACCTTACAACCAAAATCATGTAGTCAAGCGGCTACCAGATAACTGAGAGGGAGGCTGTGTGGCCCATCAAGAAGTGCAAAAGCTGTTAAGTTCATAGCTACACCTCGCACCGACTGCCATGATCGGTCTTACAGTGGGGGCTCGACATCTCAGGTGAAGTGCCCGTCTCTTCCAGACTTGAAGATGACCATGAGCATCGCCATCAGCAACACCAAGGGTGAGCAAAGGCTGACCCACCATCGAAGATCCATCAAGCAGAGTGCTGAGTGCAGAATTGGGGATTTTGAGGCCACAGTTGCTAGCGATGGAGCCCAATCCCCTGGCAAATGCTCCGCCGAGTACAGTAGCGATAAGTCAAAAGTACGTTGGTTCAGTATAGTGGATCCAGTCCTTCGGAGCTAGGAAGCTACGAGCAGAGGTTGCTGATCGGAACAAGTAGTCCCCTTGCTGACGGGGACCTTCCTAGCCTCACCACCTTTGCAACGGGGTGTACGTGCTACGCTCTCGGAGCAGAAGGTTAGTCCCACCGGCCCAGAGGGCACTCCACCCTAAGAGGTGCCACAAATGATTTCTCGCCAAGTGCGGGTAAGTGAAATTCATTCATGCGGAATGCCTAAACGTCATTCATTGCTTGTTCTTCTTATTATGTCAATCATTCGACTGCTTGTGTGTAAGCATCAGTTTTAAGGTCTAGACTACCACTAAATCGAGTGAATCCTTTTTCACTTACCACTCGACCAGTAGTGACCTGGTCAAAAAAACCTCACTCCCGTTAACCGAGAGATCTAGAAAAGTTTAAAAACTAAACATCGATCCCAGCCATCGAGCAGTCCAGACGAGGTCAAATACCACAGCTCGGGAGCTTACAGACCAAGAGTCAAACCTCCCATATCGAGCAACAACAAAACCTTAGAAGGCTTTTTAGCATGCACACGACAACTCCCTCTGGTAGGAACAAGCACTATTAGTTAAAAATGATCGGCAGATTAGAACTAGATGGACGAAAGTTACGACGTCCTTTAATATGACCAAGCGCCAAAGGTTACGTGTGGATGACAACCTAAGCTTCGCCAGAACTCGGCAACTACGGCCATGAAACCAAACTGGCCCTTGTGAGGCTCACCCAAACTTGTGCCACAACATCCTTCCATAGGAAAAAGTACAAACAAATGAACACATCCGGTAAGCCTAGCAATGGTGGCAGCAATGCCTAGTCAGCAAAGAATTTCTCCATACCATGACCTCCTCACGAGAGTGAGTACAATCGGCATATTTGCCTGTTCAAGCCCAACGACAATAGCAATAATGCTTAGTCGGCAAAATAGAGTCAATACAAGACAAAAGCAAATCAACGCATAGTCAAACACATCAGCAACAATGATTATAACAATCAAGCTGATTCATTAAATATTAAAAATATACAATTAGGGTATCTGAATGCCTCCAAAAGTATAGAACGCTGCCTACACTTGTGCCTTGACCAAATGACTATCCTATGGTCAGGGGCACCGCGCATGGCCCCTCCTATTTTTAGGAAGTCCACTAGGTCAGCACAACACCGAGCGCTAGTGTTCCTCGGATTAATGAAACCAACAGGGAAATTAGGAACCACTAAGGACACGATCCACCGAGTGAAGCAAACGCCTTCCTAAAACCTTTCATCCATGGCACAGCTAACTTCGTCGGGTTGGAGCCAAGACCTTAGCTCTCGTTCAAGCCAAGCGTAATCCCTCCAGAGCTTAGAGAGTTGCTACTATGTCTTCTAGAGCCCGTCCTCAACTAAAGCGATCCGATCCAGAGTCTGAGCATTTACCTCTAAGAGCTCTTGGTATCTTTCCCTAGACACAAACAACTCCCAATCAAGAAAGGCCACCCGCTCTTCACTCTGCAAAGTCTTGGCAATGGTAGCATTTATCCGGCACTCTGCATCCTCCAGCGTAGTGGGCTCCGCATGCACTCAGGATAACCATCGGATTTCATCATCCCTCCAACACAACGCCCTCTCCACCACTCAGAGTGCTTCCTGGACCTGCTAAATAGCAAACGACAATCAGTTAGGGATAACAACAAAAAAGCACGATGATATCCGACCAAAGAAGCCCATGGCATAATACCTCATGATAAGACGGCCCTCCCCTATGAGACGGGCGGGGAGACCCCTTAGCTCCATTAGGAATCGGCGAGGAATGCGCCATGCAATGTGGGGGAGGACTGAGCTCGCCCAAAGCTCTTAGGGGCTCAGACACCAACTACTCAGGGTAGCATACCCCCTTAGCAACCGCTTCAGCCTCCGAGCCATCCCCAACAACTTCTTCCTCCACCCTGATTGTGATGTTCTACATCGGATGGAGAGGGAAACAAAGAGTGCATTATAAGCCGTGGAGACCTTTCCTTTATAGACGCATTTTGTAGGCAGTGGAGGTCATCTGTCAGGAACAAACCGTGCGGGCTGTGTGTGGCTTGGAGGCGCCGTGAAGTTTGCCCAGCCTAAAGCGGACAATGTCTATAGGCGGGTGCCCGAGAACGTTACAAATGGTATCAGAGCCGGGACCTGGTTCCGTGTACCAGCGCGGACGCTGGGCTCCCTAAAGGGGGTGAATTGTGATGTCCCACATCGGATGGAGAGGACAATGAAGTGTTCTTTATAAGCCGTGGAGACCTTTCCCTTGTAGACGCATTTTAGAGACGGTGGAGGTCGTCTGATAGGAACAAAACCGTGCGTGCTGTGTGCGGCTTGGAGATGTCGTGAAGTTCTCCCGGCCCAAAGCAAACAATATCTACAGGCGGGTGTACGGAGATGTTACACTGATACTTCTAGTGCCCTCCCCGGCAGAAGCTGTAAGAGAGGCTAACGCAGGTGCTTCTGGAGAAAAAGTCACCAAGATCGGGATTTTACCCTCGAATGCGGCCACAACATCGGTCCGTTCATTGGGCCCACCGACTGAGGGAATCCCCGCTCCATCGGTGGAGCCCATGGAGGACTCCTCACCCTCGGACCTTCAAATGAGTCACTAAGGCGTAGGTCATCTAAGGAAGATTGATCCAAGATTAGCCTCGTAGACTGTTCACAAAAAGCCAAAACAGGTGCCCTCGCGCAAGCCACATCAACCCTTCGGCACTCCTCGGACAAGGTAAGCGGTAGAGGAGCCACCTCGTCAAAAGCCCACTCAAGAGAGTCCAAGGAAAGCGAAGCCCTCTACTTTTGCTTGGTACGACGACCCGACTTGGTAGAGGTATTGGTCTCCTCTGTCCCATCCTCACATTGCTCTCCTTCTAGAGTGCCCTAGGAGACCCAGTTAACAAATATGGCACAGGGTGCCGGCATACTCCTTAACCAATGCCACCAACGGCTGTGCCATCTGCTCCTTATCTAGCAGGACGTTACCAACATAGGCATTGTTGTCCATGTCCCAATTATTCGAGACTCTCCACTCGGCGTCAATCGCCATAAAAAAAAGCGTGCCTTGCAGCACTTTGTCGAGCTTGGGCTCCGCCACTTATATCAAACTTCACGCATGGGGTAAAGGAAACCCAATCAGCCTCTTGGTTAATTCGTAAGAGCACCCTCAAGGCTCGGGCATCCAGAGTATGTCCTTTGGTATGGAAACGATGCATAGAGTCACTAGATACCGAATGGCATTCGGATGAAAATGAGCTACCAATATTTCCATAGCTCTCAGGACCTCGCGCAACTCCTTCGCAATCGGAATGCGGAGGCTAGCCACCAGATGCTCCTCATAGACGGCCATAAACCCTAGAGGCGGCAGGCAGGCCATGCCTGTGAATCAACGGAATCAACGGAATATCGGTGACGCATTGAAAAGCCATTTGAATGACTGTGAAAAACCAGGAAGGAGAGTGGCAAATTAGGGCAGAGATATCATAAAAAGTGAAGAGACGCAGGATTGGTAGTGCGCTAGCGCTTAAATAACAAATGCCTCAGCCCCGTAACAATGTTGTTTTAAGATATCGAGGATGCGCGTCTCCATAATGGCCACGACACGTGCCCTCACCGTAGGGTGCTATGGCGCATCTTTTCACTGGACTCATTATGATGATCGATGCAACGCCTCCTAGCACAGCCTATGGATAGCTGACCCATCAGTTGCTAGGCAACACGACGCAAGAAAATGATGACCTGGCGCCTCATTTCCCAAGATTGAGAATCGGCGGCATGCAACTTTGGCATGCTCAAGCCTAATCCGATCGGCTCATGTCCCGACCTAGATTTCAGGATGGACTACTACGAGTTAGGATCGCCAGAAGATCAAGTCGCCAGTATCTTAGATTGTCAGTTTGTTAGAAGACAAGTAACAAAAAACCTACATTCAAGTGCCTCAACTATTCACATCATGCAATAATATTGGAGCCATGAAATATAAGAATAAACAATGCTTAATAGTTTCACTCATTAATTTCTTTTAAAAAGTACATGTGACGTCCCGACTTTTTCTCAGTGAATACAGCCGCCGTCAAATCAAAAATTCTTGCTAATGAATAAATTATGAAAGGATAAACAGATGGACATAAAAAATTTTAACTTTCTTCTTCCAAACCTGAGATGCATTCTAGAATTAATACTTTCATTTATCCCAAAAGTCACGGAAACAAACTAACATTCATAAGCAGCGGAATAATACTACAAGTTTCCTT
>JAOVVI020001822.1:7554-22862 GCA_028571085.2 Nepenthes alata
ACTCGTCATTTGTTGAGTAATGGGAGTGTGGCCTATTTGGCTTATACTAGTATAGTGGAAAGCTGTGAGTTATCGACGAAGGAGATTTTGATTTTGAGGATATATTCCCTGATAAGTTGTTTGCTTTGCCGCCACATAGAAAGATTGAGTTCGGGATTGATCTCATGCCTGGATTGGCACCTATCTCAAAGACTCCCTGTCATATGGGTCCTACAGAGTAAAAAGGATTGAAACAGTAATTACAGGACCTTCTGGGTTTGGGTTTTATTAGAACCAGTGTTTTTCCATGAGGAGCTCCGATCCTATTCGTGAAGAAGAAGGATGGGACTTTGAGGTTATGTATAGACTATCGTGAACTGAATAGGATCATGATCAAGAACAAGTGCCTATTGCCATGGATTGATGATCTCTTTGATCAATTACAAGTGACCCGCATGTTCTCAAAGATCAATCTTCAGTCAGGGTATCATCAGCCTAGGATCAAGCAAGAGGATGTGGCAAAAATGGCTTTCTTGACGAGATATGGCCATTATGATATTCTTGTGATACTATTCGAATTGACGAATGCTCCGACCTTATTTACGAATTTGATGAACCGAGTTTTTTAACCCTATTTGGACAAATTTGTTGTGACTTTTATCGACGATATCCTGATCTATTCGAAGAGTTGTGTTGAGTATGAGAAGCATTTAAGGATCGTACTTGAGACTCTTAGGGAGCACAAGTTGTTTGCGAAACTCAAGAAGTGTGAGTTTTGGCTCGATGAGGTTGTGTCCGTGGGCCATGTCATTTCTAATGGAAGCGTCTCGGTAGACCTAAAATAATTAAAGCCAAGATCAATTGGAGTCGACCGATGACTGTGACGGAGGTCCATAACTTCTTGGGTCTGGCCAGTTATTATCAATGATTTGTAGAGAATTTCTCTCGTATTACTTTGCCACATACCCAATTGACGAAGAATGATGTAAGCTTTGAATGGACTGAAGTGTGTGACCAAAGCTTTCAAGAGTTGAAGGATCGTTTGAGTTCAGCACTGATTTTGATTATTCCTAATGGTTCTGGTGGTTTTGTTGTATATTGTGATACTTCTAAGGTTAGCTAGGGATGTGCTTTGATGTAGAATGGGAAGGTGGTTGCATATGGGTCTCAGCAATTGAAGATCCATGAAAAGAACTACCCAACCCATGACTTAGAGTTAGCCGTCGTAGTGTTCGTATTGAAGATATGGATGCATTATATGTACGGTGAGAAATTTGTAGTGTATTCTGATCACAAAAGTTTTAAATAGTTGTTATCGTAGAAAGAGCTGAATATGAGACAGTGAAGATGGATCGAGTTTCTTAAGGATTATGATTGTGAGATCTACTATCAGCCGGGGAAAGAGAATGTGATCACGGATGCTTTGAGCCGTCAAACCAGTTTTGTGGTGAGGATACAAATCAAGAAATGGAGATGATGGATTATTTGAAGTTTTGTAATATCCAGCGTTATATCAAAGGCAACAGGATGATGTTATGTTTCTTACAGGTGCAGCCCGAAATCCTTCAGAGAAATAAGGAAGGGCAAGTGAGTGATCCATTCTTGATGGATAGTGTTGGAGTCTTGGTTGAGATTCTCGGTTAGATTTTAGTGTCCGTGACGATGGAGTTTTGCAATTCTGGGAGCATTTATTTGTACTTGATGATAAGGATCTAAAAGAAGGAATCATGAAGGAGGTTCATCGTACCAGGTACACTATATACCCTGCGATTAATAAGATGTACTAGGACATAAAAAAAATATTCTGGTAGAGGAATATGCGAAGGGAGATTATTTCTTTTATTGGTCGATGCCTTATTTGGCAGCAGCTAAAAGCTGACCGGAGGAAGCCATTGGGATTATTGCAGCCTTTGGCCATTCCAAGCTAGAAATAGGAGGACATTTTTATGGATTTTGTTTTAGGTTTATCTAGGACCCCGAAAAATCATGATGTAATTTTGGTCATTGTGGATTGGTGTAACGACCCATTTTCTGAAATATAGTAATTCATAGTTATTAAGTTAATATAATTAAATTTAGAGTATATGGATTAAGAAAAAACAAAGAGAAATTTAATTTGGAAGCAAAATTAGGCATCGGGGACTCGATGCCCAACCTGTGCCTGAGGTGCCACTTGGGCGGATTAAACGGAATAGGTGCGCCCGAGAAGTACCTAAGGTGCCACCTGGGCGGGAAAAATAGAATGTCGCGCCCGAAGGGTGCTCAACGAGCGCTCGAGTTTGACCCGTTGGTGTGGCTTGGCACTTCCACTGACTTCCTTTTTTGTTTATAAAAGGGGGAAGGGAGGGGGCACGACGTAGAGCAGCAGGGGAAGAGGGAGAGGAAGAAGGAGGAAGGATTTTGAGCGACACCCAACCCGATCAGAGTAAGAAAAATGATAAATCATGTTAAGGCAAGTGTACCTTAACCTTTATTTTTCGTTATTATTGTTTTTAGTCCACTCTAAAATTCTCCTCTTTTAAGATTCGTATAAAATACCGCATGTTTTCCAATTCTCTCATGATATTATGAATAAATTTCATATTTACGCATGAGTATTGTGAATTATTAGTTCGATTGCATTGTATTGCTCACATTTTATGTCCGAATTTGTTCAGTTTACTATTCACCAAATCCTAGAATGAAAATTAAAGGATAATTATGGAAAATAAAGGGTAATGATAATAAAGTATGGTATTGTGAAGTAATTAAGTTAATGAGTGCTTTTATCTAAAAACCTATTTAAAAGTTATACAGTAAAAATGTTTACTGAGAGCTTCAAGATTATCTAAAGAATTTTAATTATGAAAAGAAAAGTGATCCATAAGAAGTAAAGAATGAAGATATGACAATTGCGGTAAACTTTGAGTCATGAAGTAAAGAAAATGTTACTTGAAAAATCATATAAGTTTATCAGATAATGATTATATAAAAACTTGTTAAAATTATACTGACAATAATTACGATGAACTCCAAGACTATTTGAAAGAATCAGTTAAGTGATGATGAATCGACTAATGATGAATAAGAACCAAGATAAGTTGAAGTGGTCACTGAAGAATGAGAATTCAACGCTAAGAAGCAGGATGATCTGAAAGATTTAATTCAAGTGACCACTAATGATTGAGAATCAAGGTTAAGAATTATGAACTAAGAATCAAGATTTCCCAAGTAAAAATAGTAAGAAACTGGACCAATGATCATTCAACAGGTAACATTATTTGGCTTGCCACAAATATTGTGATGAAGACTCAATGATACTTTGGCCACGTATCCTGGCCCCTTAGTAAAGTAGGTGATATTCTTGGTAAGCCTTAGGAAGTTACAGTTGTAATCAAGGATAACTCCGTCCACGGAATGAAACGTGGTCCGCCTTCCTCGAGGCGTTACTATGGAGGACAAGAACCATGTATCTAAGATCATCCTCGTCCTTGGGATGTAAATACGGAGGAATTATAAGACTATGTATGAATGAGAAAGAAAGAACCAAGAACCATGAGTATAAGATCATCCTGGTCCTCGGGATATAAATAAGGGGGACATCTTGGTTCTCAGGATGTAAATAAGGAGTGAATATGAGATGATATATGAATATGAAAGAATGATCCTCATGATGAGGAGGATGCATGAGATGAAAGAATAAGAAAAGAAGAACTAAGGCCTTTGATTGTGAGGAGTATCACAATCTATCCTCGATTATTCGCTACCTTCGTTGGTAGGGTCTACCAGTCTTTTTCCCTTAAGATATAAGAAAATTATTAAAAGATAAGAAAGTTCTAAGCTATCCCATGATTACAGCAAGGACTTCAGACTATGTAACGATCAGAAGAATTGCAAGTACGAAATCAAAAGAAGAATTACATAAAAAAAAGATACAATATACAAAGACAAGAATTGTGTCCATGAGCTCATATTATGCATCGATTCATGCTTTTGCCTTCCATATGCATAGTGACGCTTATAGCATAATTAACGGTTTCATGTCCATGAACCTAGACAAGAATTAATTCCTAAGTTCTTGTTCATGCGTTTCTTCATACTTCCACATCATCCATAAACATATCTGACTTCTAACTTTTTAATGATTCCTTTTCTTAATTATATATATATACATATGTGTGTGTTTTATATAAACATTTACATATCTCATTTTCATGGTACCTTGCTTAGCGTAAAGCTCACTCTTGTTATTTTTATCCATTTCGAGATGGTACTACTGAGCAGAACCTGATGAAAAGAGCTAGAGGTAGAGAGTAGCTAAATGGAGGCAGCTGGACCTCTAAGATTTATAAGTTTTAGTTATATCAATTTATATATAAAGTGAATGTAAATAATTAATGTCTTTGTGAATATTGTGAAATATGGCCTAGCATGTTGTATGATGGCATAAAATGCTTCCGTAAATTTATGCATGGATCTATTTCTGCTTCCATAGGTATGGCGTTGGGTTGATACAGGTACCTAGATGGCATCTCTCTTTTTGATTTAATGTAGTGGTTGAGGTTTTAGTGTAGAAGCCATGGATGATATGGCAGTTGATGTGATCTTGTGTATGAATTGTGTTAGATTTTGAGATCTAGTGGTTTATATGTCTTGTACATGTTGTCATTTCTTAACCATTTAGACAACGTATTCTCGTGATCATCTAGCATAGCTATATATCAATGAGATTGTTAGACTACACGGTGTGCTAGCATCCATTGTGTCTTACCGTGATCCACGTTTTGTCTCTAAATTTTGGGAGAGTTTGTACTGAAAGTTAGGGATGATTTTGAAGTTTAGTACAATGTATCACCCTCAGACAGATGGCCAATCTGAGCAGACTATTCAGATATTAGAGGACATTCTTAGAGCCTCTGTGATGGAGTTGATAGGGAATTCGGATGATTACCTAGCATTGGTTGACTTTGCGTATAATAATAATTTTCAAGCGAGCATTGGTATGGTTCCTTTTGAGGCATTATATGGTAGGAAGTGCTGATCTCTCATCCATTGGAAGGAGATAGGAGATAGGCACCTTTTAGGGCCCGATGTGATTCAGGAGATATCAGAGAAAATTGCGATGATTTTTGAGAAATTGAAGATGGCTCAGAGTCTGCAGAAGAGTTATGTTGACTAGAGGAGATCCGAGTTCAGATTCAAGGTTGGTGATTTTGTTTTCCTAAAGGTATCGCCGTGGAAGGGAGTCTCTAGATTTGGTGTTAAAGGAAAGCTGAAGCCACGATTTATAGGTCCCTTTAAGATTTTGGAGAGAGTTGGAGAAGTATCCTACCGGTTAGCGTTGCCGTCGAGTTTTACCAATGTGCAAAACGTTTTTGTTGTCTCGATGTTGAGGAAGTATGTTCACTAGCCATTGCATGTTATCCAAGAAGATTTGTCCTATTTAAAGGAGCCAGTTCAGATTATAGATTGGAAAGATCAGATTTTGTACTCTATCACCATTCCTCTCGTGAAGGTTTTATGGAAGAATTATTCCCGCGAGAAGGCGGCGTGGGAGAGAGAAGACGAGATTCGGGACAAGTATCCCCACTTATTTAGAGGTATGTATATTCGTTTGATTTTTATGATTTGTTAATTTCGATGACAAAATTTGATTTCCATAATGTCGTAATTAGGAGTAATTAAAGTAAAATAATCAAGATTAGGCTTAATACATGTGAAAAAATTAAGTTTTCAGAGTGTAAGAGGAGGTGGTGGGGGGCACCCGCTGGGCGCCTTAGGCGGCACCACGGGCACCAGATCCAATGGATCTGCGCCTACTCGGCACTCAAGCACTCGTGGCAGGCGCAGGATCTAGCAAGCCTACACCAGCTATGTGTCAGGCTTGCGCTTGAGCACCAGCTGTGTGTCAGGTTGACGCTTAAGATCTAGCTTGCACTATAAAAACCAGCGAGGTTATTTCATGCGACATTTCTTGGCTCCCAACGATAGATAGAGAGAATGCAAAGGAGAAGAGAGAGAAGGAAGAGATTGAGATTCCAAAGTTTAATTCCGAGCATGAGCTAGTTAAAGAAATAATAGATCGGATCAAGGCAAGTGTATTCACATACTTTTCTCTTGTTTCTTTGCACTTTTATTTTGTTTTTTCAACTATCCTCGTTCCAATACCCATTTAAGTTTATATTTTACAAAGCCCATGACATGAGCATGAATATATTTTGATTTCATGTCCAATTTGTGAGATTTGTGCGGTATTTTGCACTTGGAAACCCTAACCCACACCCCCGTTAGTTTTAATCGATTTATTTGAGATTTATGCATAGTTTAGACTTAGAAACCTTAAAACCTAACTTTATGGATGTGGGTACTCCAAATATTTGGTATTTGTTAAATATATTTTGTATATGTTATTTTACGGATTTTGAAAATATTATCAAACGTGAGTTGTGATATTTATTCAAATGTACATTATATATGTTATCTTGTATGATCTGAAAATTATGGTGTATGTATTTGTGACGAGATTTGTTGTCCGGAAGCTCTAAAGTTATGTTTCGTTCATGGTGGTAAGAATTTCTTACATGTTCCAAACTTTATATTGATTTATGCATGTAATTAAAAGCTTGGCGGGCACTAGGCTTTCTAAATGGGCGTCTGCTGCGATGCTCGAACACCCTACACCGCCTATGACTTTACGATTCTCGCATATCTTAAGCCTAATTTTTTGTTATATTAATTTTAATACATTGCGGTTACCCTAAATTAAAACCCGAATCTTATACTAATCAACATTTCAAGGTTTATAACACCTTTTCCCAATTTCGGGTCTTCAGGCCTCTCGATCCAATTTCTTTTGCATTCTTGGACCACGATTCACTTATTTTAATTTAATCACTCCTAATTACCATATCTTGAAAACCGGTACATCACAGCGTGGGTGCATACACATTCCATTCCTCGATCAGCTACTCCATTAACTGGTAAGGCCTACTGGCCCTGATCCACAAAGAAAAAAAAGTTTATGTATGTATTAGAATCTAAAATAATCAAAAATAAAATGAGAAAGATAAATAAATTCTAGAAATGTATTTATTCATGTTTCATGTTTATGCATCTTCATTATACTCTTATATCCTTCCTTTGCTTTATTTTTCGTATATTGCTTATTGTTATTGATTATTATGCCTTACTAAGCATTTGGCTCACTCGCTATTTTCTTTCCTTCAGAAGAGTATGAGATTGTACCTAATGAGGCAAAGTAGAACTTAGGAGATGGCTAGGTTGCAAATCTTTGAGGAAGAGCCTTGTGGACTTAGTTTTTATAGTTCTGTACCCATGTATGAAGTATTCTGTATTATTTTTGGGATGGATATGTATTGATGTATGTGTATATTGATGATGTACAGATAGTTAGTTTTTGCTATTCTTGATGGATGTATGTGCTTTCATAGGTTTTTATGGTTTGTTTAGGTACCTAGTGGCATCTTATCTCAGCCGACGTTGTAATCGGTGTTATGACGTTAGTGCCATGTGTTTTGAATTGTGGCTATTTGAAACCTATATTGTGATATGTGGATGTATATTTATACTGTACAGGAATTTTATATAGATTTGTATTAGTTTGATGGCCGTTTTCCTACCTGAATGCTGTAGGATTCTTGCTAGGAAATGTGGTCCGTCACAAATGTGATCGGGAGACATTTGAGAAGATTTTGGTGATCTATGAGAAGCTGAAGATGGCTTCGAGCTAACAGAAAAGTTATTCGAACCGGAGAAGATCAGACCTCAGATTTGAGGTTGGTAATTTTGTTTTCCTCAAAGTATCACCATCGAAGGGAACCACCAGATTTGGTATTAAAGGGAAACTAAAGTCGCGACTCATTAGACCCTTCGAGATTTTTGAGATAGTCACAAAGGTAGCTTATCAATTAGCGCTACCATCAAAATTAGTTGATATGCACAATGTCTTCCATGTATCGATGTTGATGAAGAATGTTCATGATCTAACACACGTCATCGACTTTGGTCCCTTAGCTATCAGTAAAGATTTATCTTATTCGGAGTAGCCAGTGTAAATTTTGGGTCAAAGAGACCAGAGTTTGAGCTTGAAGACCATCCCTATAACAGAACGGGTCTAATCCCTTAAGACCCTCCATTAATGACATATAAACTCTAATGACTTAGTAATTAATTCATAATAATTAATCAATGATTCTACAGAAATTTTGCCAGAGTTTTCTCTATAATTGGATGAAAACAAAAATATAACCTGTCGATAATAACCTATACATAATAGTCAAATATAAAAAACACAAAATTTTAACCCTTTCACATTCTTAGCACATCCACAAACATCTAAAAATCCATCACTAAAGAATAATCATCATTCCTTCACAGGATCACAAACCAATACAGTAATCTTAGTTACTATATTGGATCATGAGAGATATTGTCTAACCTGCATAACCCAAGAACATACCTGCGGAAGTAAACTATGTCTACATTACCACTTACATCCACATCATATCGTAGGTTTATAATATTTAGTTAAAACATGAATCTTACATACACATACATTAATACAACTACTATACTATGCACTAGTCTTCAAAATCAATAGCTTTTCCTGCAAATAATCTCTATCTTTACTCCTTTTTATCAGGAATCAGCTCATCGGGTCATCAACTTACCAAAAAAAAAAAGCTCATCGGGTCATCTAAGGGTAAGTAAACAATAGAGGGGGTCAGCAAGAAGCTCTGCAAGGTACCTTAACCATAAAAATTAATAATACTTTCATATAAGAAAATTATAAGAAAAGAGTGGGAACGAAATACATGCAATAGTGCAAATAATGCTAGGGCATAAAGAAATGCACACTTATGTAACATAATTCGAATCTTTCTTATGTTAATTTTCTTCTTTTTTGTTTGACTTGTTTTCTTCCCATTTAACTTTTTCTTATCTTCAGGGTTTAGGGCTAGTAGACCCTACTAGCTGTGGGAGCGAATAATTAAAGATAGATTTTGTTCAATCCACACAATCAAAGTCCTTTGTTCATATTCATGCATCCATCATTTCATGTGTCTTTCCCATCGTGGGAATCATCCTTCTTTTCCTCCGTGTACAATACCCTGAGGATGGCGGTCTTAATTCTTTTTTTCCTTGTACAACACCCTGAGGACGGCGGACCATGTATTACTCTATGAACGAAGTTATTTTCGATTACCACTGTAACTTCCTAAGACTTGCTAGGAATACCACCCGCTTCACTTAAGTGGCCAGAACACGTGGCCAGAGTATCCTCAGGTCTCCACCACGATATCCATGGTAGGCCAAAGAAGGTTACCTGCTGAACGATCCTTGGTCAAGTTTTCTTATTATTTTTACTTAATCTTTAATTCTTGATTTTCTTTCATTAGTAGCCGTTTTATTTTTTCCTATAACAAGACTTCCCTATTCTTATCTCACAGGCCACTCTATTTTACATTTAATACTCCTTCGGACACATTTTAGTGTTCTCAGTAACATACTGACAATATAGCTTTTACCCATTTCCAAATGTTGCTTCTAATAGCTTAAATACTTTCCAATGTTGTATTCTCATGTTGTAATTTATTTTCTTCATTTTTATTTCCCCAATTTTCGGATTTAGGGTTGATGAACAGTAAAATGAAGCTTCTTGGACACAATACGCACAATATACATGGAAAATGGACTCACCAATCATAATACCTGTGTGTAAGCATGCATTTATTCATAATATAATGAGAAAAATAAATAATATGGGGTATTATATACAAATCTTAAAAGAAAGATATTTTAGAGTAAACTAAAATTAGTAAAAATGAAAATAAACGGTTAGGGTACACTTGCCTCGACCCGTTCTACCATTTCTCCAACTACCTCGAGTTCGGAATCGGACCCAAAAGCCTCCATTTCTCCTCTTCTCCTTCACGTGGTTCCTCTCCTCGCATGACCTTCGCGCACACAACCGCCTCACCCGTGACCGCCGCCGCCTTGACAGCGTGCTGCTGTCGCCTGACAGCCACCGCCGACCACCGCTAGCCACCGCACGCCACCAGCCATGCCCACCACCGCGCCACTGAAACCCTAACCCTCATGCTCCTCTCTCTCTCTCCCCGATTGTTTCTCCCGATTCTGCTTCCTGATTCCATCCTTATTATCATCATTATTATTATTATTATACTTATACTTATTATTATTATTATTATATATAAATAAATAAATAAATTATATTATATATATATTACTTTTTTTTAATCATGAAATTCAAATCGATACTAGGGCAATCAAATGGGTACACTCCGGGCGCCGACGCAACAATTTCAAATATTTCTCCAAAATTTTTATAATATTTAATTAATTTTTAATTACACATAAATTACCCAAAAATAAATAAACCCAAATTAAATTGAATACAAATAGTCAAGATATTACATTCTTCTCCACTTATAAAACTTTCGTCCTCGAAATTTGACAGACCTTAATATTTACAATTAGAGAAAAATCTTTTTAAAGTTCTTCTTCATGATTCTATGCCGCACCCATGGTCATAGATTCATCCTATGAGCCTTATGCAAATAAATTATCTTATCTCCCATTATCCCATGCCTCCTATCCAATCCTAGGGAACCTTAAACATCCCAAAAGCAGCTCAATTTCATTGTTTTCTTCAAAACCTCAAACGAATTTCTTATCTTCATTCACGTTAAGCTTTAAGAACCTAAAATTTATCCTTAAGATACATGGGCTCGCCACACTTTTGTTGCGCAACTCTAAATATTTCATCTAACTATAACTCATACAGTTACACACTATCATCATATTTGATCTAGCCTAATACCCAATATTTTTTTTGGCTTGGCTAAGATTTTTGACATAAGCCTCTATTCACAAGTAAACCTCAAAGACGGAGCACCTTTTATTCTCATTCTTTCGTTTGTAGGTCCTCGAACCAACATTTTCTAAACATTCAGAATCCATATTAATAAGAATGAATGATTTCTCAAAAAGTCATCAAATATTTACATAATTTTTTTTGAAATACATGACCACTCATTCTTAGTTATTTCCAATCACATTCAATTACATCCTAAGATGACCATTCCGCAATCCTTAATTTATTATTAGATCCCTAAGATCAAAATCTCAATGACATCCATTTCCCAAAAATTTTGTATAGTCTTATCACTTAAATCTCAAACCCAAATATTAGTGCCCTCAAGATCTTGCTGGCATATTGATTAATCTACTGATTAAATCCGAACATGTCTTTTATAATTTATAAGTGTGTCAATATAATTGTCTTAAAATAAGAACCTCTTTTTTTAACATTTTATGACTCTAATATTTCAAATATAGTTTTATCTCTAAAGTTAAGAATACAACAACTTATTATCCTGACATTATTCTCCAGCATAAGGGTCCATCATTCTTACAGATCCAGACGTCGTAGTAGTTAAAGACAAATCTCGATGTAACTTTCTTTTGGTTATTTTTGGAAATTTTGTAAAATGATTTTGTTGTATCGATTAATGGGTAATTATACGCTTCTATGGAATTTTTTTATGGGTTAAGAATTCATGGTTCCAAGTTGCATCTAAATTCATTTTTGGTTTCATGTTATGGTCGGTCGGATAACTGGACTTATGAGATCCTACACACGTGAAAAAAAATCCACCCATGCCTGGTATAGTGTACAAGTTATTATATCTGAATGACCTATTGAAGAATGTCATATTAGGGAATATGACTGGTCCATCACACTGGTCGTGCTCCAATAGCTCGTCATACCCAGCAGTACAGGTATTGTGTGAATGTCGTGCCCCAGGAACGCCTTTGTTGCCCAAGCATTGTGCCCAACTGTTATCAGGTACCGGTTCCTAAACCATAGTAATTTTAGAAATCAAGTTAATATATTTATGTTTTTTAGGAATAGATTAAGGAAAAATGGAGATTTGATGATAGTTGAGGAAAATGAGAGATATGCTCGCTGCAGGCTCAAGCCCAACGGAGGGCATCAATTCAAGTAGCTACTGGGCTCCCGTAAGCTCGAGCCCAATAGAGAGAGCCAATTTCAATAGCTACTCGGCTCGCCGCTGGCTCGAGCAAGCTGGAGGGTGCCAATTCCAGTGTGGTTGTGCTCGAAGCGCGCTCGTGCGCGAGTCTATAAATTTCCAACCAACTTACTATTTTCTATTTTAAATAGGGAGAAGGGAGAAGAGAGGGGCACAACACAGTAGGGGAGGGGAGGAGGAAGGAGAGGAAAAAAGATAATGAGGAGGAAATTTTTAACAACTTCCAGCAAGATCAGAGTAAGAAAAATAATAAATCAGGCTGAGGAAACCGTACACAAAGCTCTGTCTTTCCTTGTTGTTGCTTTTTGAAATCTCCAATTTTGGTAGTATTGTTCTAATACCCTTTTCCTCTAAGATTTGTATGTAAAATTGCATATTTTCTAATTCTCTCACGAATTTATAATTAATTTGCATGTTAAAGTATGAGTATTATGATTTATGAGTTTTATTTATTGGTATAGCCAACGTTTCATGTTTGAATCTATTTTAAATATTTTCTCTCAAACCCTAGCTAAAAAATGAAGAAATGAATTATGTATACTTTAAGTTATGGGATGTAAATATTATTCTATGAAATATTTAAGCCTATCGGACGATTTTATTTAAAACATTGTTAAAAGATATGTTGTTTAGAATTATTGAGAACTCTAAGACTATCTGAAAGACTCAGTTATGAGAAGTTAAAGTGGCGCTCAAAGAATGATGAATTAAGACTAAGGAACAAGAATCAAGATTCTCAAAGTTAAGCTAAAATCATAAAGAAATTGGACCAAGGATTAATATTCACTGGGTAACATTCTCTAGCATGAAATTAATATTATAGTGGAAACTCAAGGATTATCCAGGCCGTATATGGTAGTAGGTAATATTCATTGGCAAGCCTTAAAATGTTACATTGGTAATTGATGATAACTCTATCCATAGAGTGATATGTGGTTCGCCTTCTTCGGAGAGTTACTATGGAGGATAAGAATTAAGAAGTTATGATCATCCTACCCTCAAGATGTAAATAAGGAGGAACCTATGATCATCCTACCTTCGGGATTTAAATAAGGAAGGAATAAGAATTAAAGCCTTTGATTGTGTGGAGTGAACACAATCTATCTTCAATTATTAGCTTCCTCAGCTGGTAGGGCCAACTAGCCCTGATCCCTCAAGATATTAATAAAAATAATGTTAAAAGATAAGTAAGTTCTAAGCTATCCCATGATTTTAGCATGTTTTTCTGACTAAGAATTAGAAGAAGAACTAAATAAAGGAAAAGATAAAATAAACAAAAACAAGACTTTGTCCACGAGCTCCTATTTATATATCGTTTAATGTTTTTGCCTTATCTATATGCATATTTAGCCTCCTAATCTTTTCGATGTCTCTTTACATATATATATATATATATGTGTGTGTTTGTGTTTTATATAAAAATTTATATGACTTGTTTTTTTGGTACCTTTATGAGCATAAAGCCCACCCCTTGCTATTTTTGCCCCCTTCTAGATTGTACCAATGAGCCAATGCCTGATGAAAAGAGTAAAGGTAGGGGATAGCTAATGCAAGGTTGCTGGACCTCGAAGACTTGGAAGTTTTGGATGTGTTGATGTAATGTGAATGTAAATAATTAATATTTTGGATAAATGTTGTGTATTAAATTATGGCATGGCATGATGTAAATTATTATGGATTTATATTATGCTTTCGTAGTTTATTTGTGGTTATAGTCATGCTTCTGAAGGTACAATGTTAGGTTTTGTATAGATTCCTAGATGACATCTCTCATTTCATCCAATATAGTAGTTAAGATTACTGTATTGGAGCCATAAATGAAATGGCATTTGATTGTGATCCTGTGGATGTGTTGTTGTTAAATTTTTGAGGTTCATTAAATTATATGTATTGCAGGGGTTTATTATCTAGGTTATATGTATGGCTATTGTCCATATTCAGGGGAGACTCTATCTAATTTTCTATATAAATTAATATAATTATAACTATAAGATAATTTTGTCAAGTATGATTATTGACGGAAGGTTATAGAGGATTATGACCCATTCTGTTACAAATGGTATCATAGAAAAGAGATGCCTTAGGTTTGATTTGAATCTTATGTGGAAGCTTAGGTTAGAATAAGATAGACTAAATAAGTAGATAAAGACGTAGGATGATTAAGCTAGATTGGATAATTTTAGGTATCTTAGTTTGTATAACTTAGGCTAGAATTATGTTGGGATTAATGGATTAGTTTGATTGTCTAGCCTATAATATCCTAGTTAGTGCCTGAGCTATGAGCTAATCTGAGTTGTTCTTATTTAAGGAAGAATAGTAACAATAGAAGTGCCGCATATATAGAGGGATATGCGTGGTGGTGGTCAACTGTAGGATCAAGGGGCATAGTATTTGGAATTTTTTGAAAGATAACAAATTGTATGGAGGCTATGGGGCAGTGGAACTTAGCTCCAGTTTTAGTTCTGGCTCTGGCTTAAACTCCTGCTAATCTTAGGGTGTCTGTTTATAAACAAGGAGTCCAAAAAAATATAGATAAACTTGTACCAAGTGTTAGAGATTTGTAGATCAGGAATACATAAAGAGAGAAGTTGTAAGGAGACGTCTTGAGGTTTAAATTTGATTGATACCAATTTAGTATTTAAGTTGATTGACATAGATTTAAAGCCTAGGTTAATCAATTTTGGTTCAAAGTTTAGGTTTGATCTATTCAGGGTTGAGGATTTTCAAACTAGTAATTTGTTAAGAAGGAATACTTGGTCAACCTAGCAAGTAAGATAAGGTGGAATTGATGACTCGAGGTCAGTGTAACTTTGAGTCAATTTTTGGTGTAGTGAATTTGAGAATATCGATTTATGATCGATTTAGTAGTGATTGAGTGCTAGAATTTTTGAGTGGTACAAATCCTATTGAAATTGAAATGATGCTCGTCGATGCTGGTGTGAATTGTGTTGGTAAGATATTATGCTTTGCAATTAGGATATGAAATTTTGCATATAGGGAATAGTTGATCGAGTAGCGACAAAATTACTGTTATTATACATGCAAATTGTTTAATGAGGATATTGCCAAGTCTATTTGGAAAATAAAACCACCTCTTGAAGTCATTCAATGGTCACTAATGAATTTGGCTGTGTAAGTCTTTGAGGATGTTCCTTAGAGGAAAAGATCAGACTGATTTGTCTTTTGATTGGTAATTTGAGGTTGTGTTGGAAATCAACACTAACTTTTGAGGATGTGTATGGACTCGAAGAA